>CM067511.1:34346128-34361343 GCA_034509495.1 Acestrorhynchus altus | reverse complement strand
GGAGGCAGGACTGTAAGGGTGGGCACTGTGTCACCTAGGAGACACACAGACAATGACACAGTAATGTTGAACATAGTTCAGTAATCAATGTTTCCTACATTACAAAAGCAATGACCAGTCCACTTCTGTAGGGAAATGAAAATGTAGTTCTAATTATATTATGCAAAATTTAATTCCCATGATTTTGGTTTCTGCACTTTTTGAACACTGTTTATTTCAGTGTATTGTAAGAGTTCTGGATAAGAAGGACTGGAGTTTCTGAAATATCCACACCCTAAAGACAGAAATAGCACTCTCTCTCTCTCTCTCTCTCTCTCTCTCTCTCTCTCTCTCTCTCTCTGTGTGTGTTTCATTTACACTTTTTCACTTCCCTTATCTTACAGAGCAGAACTGGGTTTAGTGGTGCATCACAAATCTTTCAGTATCAGATGAAAGAATACTGGATACTTCACCAAAATATTCTGTTTGTTTCTTATATCTGATTTAAATGATATTGAATTATTCTGATTTTTTATTATTTAAATAAATAAACATCTGTAAACAAAATTCTCTAACAATCTTAAATAGAAAATAGAAAAAGGATCATTATTTCCTGAATATTAAAGATATAAAAAGTTCACAGTATTGAACAAGAATATGTTTTAAAGCTATGTTGTTTTCAGACTGAATATAAACTTTATTTTTAAACAGTTTGCTTCCACAGCTTTTTCTTCAAGTATTATATTTCAGATTTATTGATCTATCTTCTTTCACTGTAAGATTGTCATCATTGATATGTAACTTATATTTATATACTTTATATAACATCTTGTCTGTTATGAGGGTTTAGTTATCAAAGCATTTCACTGATTGTTGTACTGAGTATGATTACATATGTGACCAATAAACTTTGACTAAATGGTGCTCAATTACATTGCAATTAATTAAAGTATTTTTTTTTTCTAGTACAAATTGTGCAAATTAAAAGTTTGCATGTTAAACTTCAGCTTTCAAATTCTGAAACATTTATTATTACAAAAGCCAAACTGTAGCACATATAAATGAGTTCTTAACTTAAAAGTAAAAAAATAATCAGCTTCAAGAATGGAAATTGCAAATGTATAATTTCAGTTTTCACTAGTAAAAGATTTAATCACATATAAAAATTTGATTTCAAATAAAATATCTTTAAAAAATTACATTTTCATTTGAAAACTGAATTATTATTTTTAATGAATGAATTGGGAAAAACCATCAAATCTGTCTAAAAAGAACTGATATTTCATATAATATAATTCCCATTTGAAATTCGTTTCATTATTAGAATTAGTAGTTTGTTCTCTGTGTTCAGGTTTGCTGTAGTTACTTAAGAAACACACTTGTTATAAAACAAAATAACACATTTTAATCAAACACAGTGTTGAATGGACTGTGTAGAATGAACACTGGATACAGTGTTAGAAGAACCTCATATCAATGTAATTACTGTCCTTCATTTATTACTGCAGGTGTTAAATTAACACTACAGATATTTCACTTCACAAAACTGGTTTTAACAGAAATAAAATGAGTCATTAAGTTACTTTGTTTCCATTTTAGAAATGAAATAATTAGTTACTTACGTCCAACTTCCAGTTTGGTTCCTCCTCCAAAAGTCAACCACAGTGATACAAACTCATTCAGTGGCCGTACAAAAACCTGCTGCTCCAAACACACTGATCTCTACACACACTGATCCACACACACACACACACACACACACACACACACACACACACACACACCACACACACACACACACTGAATGTGTACTTAGTGTGTCTATTTTCCAAACATGTTTTATGTTTTAATTGATTTTATCTTTTTTTGTCATAAATAATTCTCACAAAATATTGACAACATTTAAAGTTCTTCAGGTTTCATTAATAATGATGTCAAAGACAGTGGAATAAAAAATATAAGTGAGAAAATTTATAGAATATTAAATCAAATCAAAAACAAAAATTTAACAACTACTACTGGAATAGAGCAGAAGTTTCTATAAGTTCCAGTTACATTTTATTTCTTTAAAATATATTTTCAAAGCTGATTAATTGTAATTTTGTCATTTTCTTTCTGCCAGTTCCAAACTGTCTTTACTGGCTGCTAATATATAAAACTCAATACTCAACTACTTTAAACAGCCTCTAAAATAAACTACAAATAAGTCAACATAGGGGCGTGTTGTATTGATTTTATAAATGATTGACACTGGAAGCTAGATCTTGCAGTGGGTGGAAGTGGAAGGATTCTAGTAAGTTCTATTAGAATATATTTACATAGACAGAAGAACCGTTACTCTGGGAGGCTCCATGCTTCAGTGCTCACAAAGTCATTTATAGTCATGTCAGTTTAACACTTCATGACTGAGAGCTGCTACAGAAACTTCTTCACCCACAGCAGCCACATAATGACTTTCATCCCTCATCTCTGATCTTCTGGGGCGCCAGGTGAGACATTGATTTAGACTGAATTTTTAGTACAAAGTATTTTAAGATGAAATTATAAATTAAAAAATATATTATTAAAAAAATTCCTTTACATTTAATAAGAAAATGTTTCTACAAAATGTAGAAAACGAGTACTACTTTATGTCCTGTTTCTCCAGAGTCCAGAGGTCAGGTGACTGTGACTCAGACTCCTGCGAGTAAATCTGCTCTTCAAGGAGAACCCGTCACCTGCATCAGCTGCAGAACCAGCTCTGCAGTGTACAGCAATAATAACTTATTCTGGTATCAGCAGAAACCTGGAGAAGCTCCTAAACTCCTGATTATATATGTGAGTCGGCTTCAGTCTGGTTTTCCAGCTCGTTTCGGTAACTGAGTGGAACTGGATCTGCGCCTCTGACCATCAGTAAGGGTCAGCCTGAAGATGCTGGAGATTATTACTGTCAGAGTTATCATAGTGGTGGTGTGTTCACACAGTAATACAGAGTCGTTCAAAAACCTCCTTCCTCTGGTCAGGCGCTGCTGGGGAGCTGCACTGCTGCAGTGGGATTTACTGCAGGTGCTGAGTTGGAGGATGTGAGGCGCAACACACAATCACACACTCTGTGGAGGAGAAAGAAGCACACACCACACTAACTCACTACTGATAATAAATGACTTTATTCAGAGAATGACATCCTTCACTCCAGAATACTGTGTGTTTTTACGAAGAATTAATAGAGTGACCATCATTAGTAGAGTCAGTCAGACAGTTCTGTACAACAGAATCAAAAGTTTCACTCTTGAAGTTGATAATTGCTCCGTTTCTCCCTCCCCACAGGTAAAGAGTCTGGGTGTCGTCCTTGACAGTCTTGACAGCCTACTTTCACCTACTTTCATCAACACGCCTCCGCCCTCATACTCCCATTCCCACTGCCATCCTTGTTCACTGCCTCGTTAAATCCCTCCTGGATTATTGCAACTCCCTCCTTTACAGTCTCCCCCACAAATATCTCCATAAGCCATTACCAGAACCCCATCCATTCACCACACTCCTCCTGTTCTGCAACCTTCACTGGCTCCCTGTTAAGTTCACTTTATAGAATACCAAATTCTTCTGTTCACTGAGCCATACAATCTCTCTCCACCATATCTTTTCAATCTTCTCCATGATGCTACTCCCGCTCGCTCCCTCAGATCGTCCTCCTCCATCCACCTGACTGTCCCCTCTGCCCGTCTCACCACCATGGGGAGCAGAGCTTTCAGTCACTCTGCTCCCAAACTCTGGAACTCCTTAACACCTACATAAGGAACATAAATTCACTTACAAACTTTAAATCTGCACTCAAAACACACCCGTTTAGAACTGCGTGTCCCGTCTGACTATGTTATTTTTTTATTTTATATTTTATCATTTGTTTCTTTTTTTATTTAAATTTTATTGTCTATTTTACTCTTGTACGGTGTCCTTGAGTGCCAGAAAGGCACCTTTGAAATAAAATGTATAATAATAATAATAATAATAATAATAATAATAATAATAATAATAATTATTATTATTATTATTATTAATGTAATACAACTTCTTCTAATATCACTTCCATTAATATCAGCTGTGCTCATCAGTTCATCCACTCATATGACAATCTCCAAATACAACAATTAAGTTAAACAGAGTTAGTAACTCACTATGTAATGAATCCTTATCACAAACTAACCACTGTGTAAAAAACTACACAGTGCTCTCACTGGATATAATTACATAATTTATTTCTCGAACATAAAGTCCTCTCCTCTTTCTTAATCACAGAAATTAATTCAGTCTAGAAAAAATCCTGCAAAATCTGTCCATTATGTTGAAGACTCTCATTGAATAACAGTTAGATCTGTTGTAACTTCTTTTGCATGTTGAAATGACTAGTCTGGTTGTAGCTTGTCTTTTTACATGCAGAATTCCAAACAAGGTCCAGTCTGATCCAGTCTGATCCAAGCTGGTCTAGGATGATATAACTTGCATTTGAGTTGCCCCAACTAAATACCCATCCTTGCCCTTAGTTCAAAGAGACACCTGAAAACAAGTTGGGAGTTGTAGAGTTCATTGTAAAGTTCAAACAAAACAGGCTTCTGACCTGATCTTGGTGTCATCACATCCTGTATCTCCCTCTATAAAAAAGTCATTAAACCCTCTATGCCCTCCTTAAAACAATCACTTTTTTTAATTTTCCCTCCTTAAAATGAGCTCTTTTAAGCTAATGGAGCTGTTTAATTTTTCATTTTCCCTCCAGAGAGAATTGGGGTACTTCTAATTTTCTCCCACTAAAAGAGAAGCTGTTTTACATTTCTATCTTCACTCATGGTGATTATCATATTTTACTGCTGTCAGTCAGGATCTTATCCTGAACCGCTCTCCCCTGACTTCAGGTTCTTAGCTGGTGGCCTAGTGTCAACGTGCCAGTTGCACCAAACAAATTTACCATCATTCAGACTACAATAGCAGAGAATCTCTCAGCGTTAAATACTTGTGGAATGGCTGTGATCACTCTTTGTGAACTTCTGTGTATGTGCAGTCCATATTGGACTGGTGATGGATCTTTCCTAACTCAGCATGTAGCAGGTCAGTATGTAAGCCACAATGTGAGCACAGTCAGTGAGGAGATGGAGAGGATTAAAAATAACCTGTTCCATACGAGTATGAGTGGGCGTGCCTACCTGTCTCATACAACACTGTAAATTCATCTTGTCTGGGTAAAATTCAGTGTAGATGTGACTTTTCAAAGGTGCTGAATAATAATTTTAAAACAATATTGTAAATCCCAGCTTTTTCAGGTATTAGAGTATTATTGATGAGAGGGTTGCATCAATAAATAAACATGCAACAAATAATTTATAAACATAGTTTATAAAAACTGAGATCAATGTTGTAGATTTTAAGAGAAATTTCTTTAAAAGACATTTAAAAGACAAATAAAACAAAGAAAATTATCTTTTTAATGAGAAAGAAGCAAAGATGTGTGGCAGGCTCACAGGTCAGAGCAGTGGCCTGCGGTCACTGGTTTTTATATTTCACAGACTGGGAGCCGCCAGGTGGCCTCTGGGTGCTGTGTTCTTCAGCCACTGCTGCTGGTCAAGGGTCAGCGTGCTGCTCCAGCTGTAGAGGCCGTCACTCTTCAAAAGAGCATGGCTCTGACTGACCCCAGAGGTCCAGCTGTTACTGCCCACCTTCCAGCTCAGCTTCCAGTCTGAGAAGCCCTGCCCACACACAGCAGTGTGGCCTTCCCCCTGCTCCAGCTCTTCACTGGATGGGACTGTAGAGTGGGCACTGTGTGTCACCAAGAGACTTACTTTTAGGACTAATGACTGGTAATGTTGAACATAGTTCAGGAATCAATGTTTCCTACAAATATATGAAATACCGTACATACAGTCCAGATAATTCAAACAGCCGATGACATCATGACTTTTAACTAAAAATAAAATTGACATTAGTCTCTAGACCTATAACTACATACTGAACAGCTCAAAAATATTTATCATCAATTTTAATTGAAAGGAATAAAAGCTCTTCTTCACTGATGTGCATCTGTTAACTTTCATTGCTCTGCTGAGCTGCAACCGATAGAGACTCTTTCTTTAAGATTTCTGAAGATGTTTAACCAAATAAACGTAGGATGAATAAAGGGTCAGGTGGGGTGCCACTTTGAGATGGGTGGAGATGGATATGATGGACCATGGGGATAGGACTGGTGAGGAAGCCAGCCAGGAGATGTGGATATAGGGATAAATATAAGCTGGTCAGTTCTCTTACATTTAGTGGTGAAGGTTAGGTGTTTTCTTTAGAATGGAGAATCCAATAGATGCATGGATGGAATGACTGATTGGAAACTGTGGTAAAATTAGACTATGAAAGGCAAAAGCTAAAAGAAGCACAGATTTGATGCTGGAAAGGTTGGGTGTGAGTTGTCTAGAACACAGAAATGGGTGGCATGACAGCCTGGAGGATTAGATCTTGGGTGATGAGTGTGAGTTTTTTGAGTCTGGTTGTAGAGGACATGGTGTCCAAAAAGTATGTTGTTGGAGTCAGTTCAAGGGTCTGGACCAATTACTATAAAGGACTTCTGTTAGTAGGTTGTCATAAAAGAGAATTATTCAGTGTTTAGGAAAAGCAGCCAGAAAAACTGATTCCAGAAGGGCAGGTGTGATCCCGAGTGTGTCATGTACCTGTCTTGTCCTCTAGTCTTTGTTTGTTTATCTCTGATTTGTACATCGGGGAGCCAGGCAGAAACCAGAGAGAATGGGCATGGAAAGGAGCCATGAGCAAGAAGCAAGCAGGGTGAAGGATTCCCACAAGTTCTAGTGGCCAAGGTGCACCGAACAGAAGGTTTCACAACCACACCTTGCAGGATCCCCATGCAGAGACCTGAGACGGGACATGAGGAGGGCCAAAAGATGAGTGCCAGTAGGAGGAGGAATTAGGTACAGTATCAGATAAGGAAAAAAATGGGGTGAGGGAGACAAAAAAACAAGGGAGGGACCCGAGCATGCAGCCTGCAGACAACCAGTGTGGTCAGCAGAGGGGGAAGCCACACCATTGTGAGGAACAACAGAGACAGTGACCATGAATCGCAGCCTACTACAGCAACCAGGAGGGCCTGCATTGGAAATGCACAAGGCAGATGAGAAAAGCCCAGCATTGGAGGCAACCAGGTAGAGATCCATGATGGAACCAGTAAGGCAGGGAGAGCCTGCGTCACAACATACAAAAGCTGTTCAATGCAATGATGTTGTGGAAGTGACATTTAATATATGCTGAGCGGGAGGAGGACCATCTCCCAAAAATAAGTCATAATAACTCTACTAAATGAACAATTAAAAGAGTAAATTTCATTTTATTCACAATTATAGTGAAGGTGGCAGTCCATTGCATTCTCAGCTCTGATATCAATCCGATTACATTCCTCTCTTTTCCTCATGCCTTAATTTCCAAAACATAATTTTCGAGTAACAGGTAAAGCTGACCTCTTTCTTATTTCCACTTATACATTTATGGCATTTGCTTTTGTACCCATATCCCAGGAAAGCGACAAAGAGTACTTTGCTGTTCACTCAAAAAATAGTTAATAGACGAAGCTAGAATCCAGACATTCCTCAGGCTTAGATGTGGCAGCGTCTGCTAAATGCCATAAGTATACATGTAAATGGCTTTGATCTAGCTTTGGACGAGAGGTCACGGTTTCGATAGAGCAGCACTGGAATACACACCTCTCACAGAGTCTTATTTAAACAGGTCAGAAAAAGAAAAGGCATTCAGAGCTACATAAAGGTAGAGGCTAAAGAAAACATTTGGCTGTTTTGTTCATGTATCATGGTACAGTAACACTGTTAGAGATGTTCTCTCACCAACCACACATTCTTTAAATCAATAGACTTTGAGAACTAGATAATAAAATAAAGAAAGAAACTTTCATAAAGTGCTGTAAATGAATAATAAAGAGTTACAAACTCCATCCCAAATACTCTCATCCCAATAAAAACAATGTAATTCAATATCAACCCATTTAAATAGTTTTCTAATTTTAATTTTACAAAACTCACAAAAATAAATTGGGCATCTTTTGGATGCCCCTAGATCAACTCTCCGGGGGAGGTGTTTGAGCACGTACCACCGCCAGGAGACAGCATGAGGGTGAACCCAGGACATGCTGGAGAGATCATATGTCTTGGCTGTCCTGGGGGCATACTCGGGGTCCTCACAGAGAACTGGCTGATGGGTGGGAGGAAATCTGGGCATCCTGCTTAGACTGCTGCCCCAGCGACCTGGCCTTTAAGGATGGATTAAAAATAAATTGGTGTATACCTTTTATTATTATTATTATTATTATTATTATTATTATTATTATTATTATTATTATTATTATTATTATTATTATTACTACTACTATCATTTGTCTATTATTAGGCTGTAAGCTCATCTGTTTCAACTTAAAAGTGTACTATATCATTGTATTTTTATTGAATGTTGAGACATCCCAGTAGATGATAGTTCTAGTAAAGTTCTATTTTAGAATATATATTTACATAGACAGAAGGCACGTTGATTAAACTGAGGCTCCAGCTTCAGTGCTCTTAGAATGTTTATAGTCCTGTGAGTTTAACACTTCATGACTGAGAGCTGCTACAGAAACTTCTTCACCCACATCAGCCATGACTTTAATCCCCATCTTCATCTGGACTCTGATCTTCTGGATTCAAGGTGAGATTTTATTAATAATGTTTATATATTGTAATATTTAGGTCCCAAAGGAAAGTAATAAAATGGTTTTATTCTATTTCTATTTATTTTGTCTAGAGTCCAGAGGTCAGGTGACTGTGACTCAGACTCCTACAGGGAAATCTTTTCTTCCAGGAGACACAAAATCTGCCATCAGCTGTATAGAACCAGCTCTGCGGTGTGCAACAATAATTACTTACACACTGGTATCCTTAGAGAAACCTGGAGCTCCTAAACTCATATCAAACTCATAAATCCCAGCATCAGTCTGGCTTTTTCCAGCCTCTCGTTTCGGCAGTGGATCTGGATCTGACTTCCTCGACCATCAGTGGGTCAACCTGCTGAAGGAAATGCTGCAGATTATTACTGTCAGGATTTACACAATATCAGCAGCATCTGGCTACTACTTTTGATACAGAGTCATACAAAAAGCCTCCTCACTCCAGTCAGGCTGCAAGAGACTGCACTGCTGCAGTGGGATTGCAGTGCTGGTTGGAGGATGTGGCGCAACACAATCCTCTGTGGAGGGAGAAAACACACCACACTAACTCACTACTGATAATTCCATTAATTTGAGCAGAAACCAAACCCTCAGTTCATTTATTCATATGACTGATCTCCAAATACTGCAGTGAAGTTAATCAGAGTTAGTAACTCATTATGTAATGAATCTTTATCACAAATGATCCACTGTGTAAAAAACACTAGTGTCAGTAGTGAGTAGTGAGCAGTGCTCTCACTGGATATAACTGCATTAATAGATTTCATGAATATAGCCTTTCACTCTTCATCCTCAAATGAAATAAGTATAGTAAAAAATCCTGCAAAATTATCTCCATTATGTTGAAGAATCAATGTTCAATAACGTCTGTTTTCAGGTCAGAATGAAGAGGGAGACCAGTCTGTTTGTAGCTTGACTTTCCCATTATTTGTCCTGAAAAGGAGTCGTTAAACCCCTTTCCCCTCTTTTAAGGAGGTGCTGTTTCTTCCCTTTTTCCACTCCTAATATGGAGGTGCTATACCGTTTATTTTCCTGCTAAAAATTGAGCATTTTTCTAATTTTCCATCCCCTAAGAAAGGCTCTTTATTCATTTTCCCTTTGAGAAAAGGAGCTTGTTTTTAATTTCCCCTCTTAAAGAAGGAGCTCATTTCTTATTATCCCTCCTAAACAGAGCTGTTCAATTTCCTCATTATCCCCCCAAGAAAAGTGACTCTTATTTTCTCAATTTTTTTCTCCCCTGTTTTCATTTCTCTCTCTAGTCCCTAGATGTTTTGTTTTCTTTACTTCTGCTCCAACAAGGGCTGTAATATTTTCCCTGTTTTCTGTCTTCAGTCAGGATCTTATCTGATCTGCTCTTCCCAGACTTACAGGATCTTGATTGGTCTAGTGTCAGCGTCAGCCACCAACCACACAAATGTAAATGTACCATCATTCAGACTACAATAGCAGAGAGATTGTCTCCAGGGGTCTCAATTTCAGTTTAATATCAGTTGATTGGCCGTGATCATTCTGTGTGAACTTCTGTGTATGTGCAGTCCATATTGGACAGGTGATGGAGATTTCATAAACTCAGTTGTAATGATGTCAGCGTGCTCGGGTCCAGTATGTAAAGCACATTGTGAGCACAGTCCAGTGGGTGACTGGAGAGAGAGATAATGATAAGCCTGCTCCTTTAGTATGGAGTGAACGTATACCTGTCCATAATCCTGGTTACATCAAACAACACTGTAACTTTAATTTCATCCTGTTGAGTTTGAATTCACTGTGAATGTGACTTTCATACTGAAAGGTACTGAATAGTAATTTTAAAACAATATTTTGAAATCAGCTTTTTTCAGGTTTGGAAATATTGATGAGAAGGTTACATCAGAACAACATGTCTCGACACAAATTAGAAAAGCAATTACTAGAACAACTGAGATTAATGTTGTAGGTTTGAAGAGAAATTTGTTTATTAAAACATTTAAAAGACAAATAAAACAAAGAAAATGATCTTTTTAATGAGAGAAAAGAGGCAAGGTGTGTGTGAGCTCTGGGTGAGCAGTGGCCTCACCCGGTCACTGGTTTGCTGGCCTGAAGACTGGGAGCCCTTGGTGGCCTCCTGAGGTCACTGTGTTCTCCCAACCACTGCTGCTGAGTTTGGGGGGTCAGTGTGCTGCTTCCAGCTGAGACCATCGCCCTTCAGAAACGCAGCTGTATTTGACCCCAGAGCTCCAGCTGTTACTGCCCACCTTCCAGCTCAGTTTCCAGTCTGAGGGGAAACCCCCGCTGCCCACACACAGCAGTGTGGCCTTCCCTCTTGCTCTTGACTGGACGGAAGCAGGACTATGGTGGGCACTGTGTCACCTAGGAGACACACAGACAATCACACAGTAATGTTGAAAATAGTTCAGTAATCAATATTTCCTACATTAGAAAAACAGTGACCAGTCCACTTCTGTAGGGAAATGAAAATGTAGTTCTAATTATATTATAGGAATTTAATTCCATGATTTTTTGAACTTATATTTTATTTCAGTATGTGTAAGAGTTCTGTGGACATGGAGGACTGGGGTTTCTGATGCATCCCCAACCTACGAACCTTAACAGCAATCATTCAGTAGAAAATGCATCTCTCTTTCTTTCTCTCTCTCCTACCTCTCTCTCTCTCTCTCTCTCTCTCTCTCTCTCTTTCTCTCTCTCTCTCTCTCTCTCTCTCTCTCTCTCTCTCTCTCTCTCTCTCTGTGTGTGTGTGTGTGTGTGTGTGTGTGTTTGTTTCAGTTACAGTTTTTCACTTCCCTTGTGTTACAGAGTAGAACTGAGTTTAGTAATTGCATCTGAATTTTTTCAGGGTCAAGAATGAAAAGAATATTGGATACTTTACCAAAATATTCTGTTTGTTTCTTATATCTGATTTAAATGATATTGAATTATTCTGGTTTTTTTTTTAATAAAAAAAACATTTGTAAAAAATTGCACTAACAGTCTTAAATAGAAAAATAGCAAAGGAACATTCTTTTGCTGAATATTAAATATATATTAAATAAATAAATATATAAGGATTCTGATGATGAACAACGCCAGATATCATTTTAAAAAGTTATATTGTTTTCAAACCAATATAAACTTTATTTTTTATAAACAGTTTAGCTTCAGCTTTTCTTCAAGTATTTTATTTCCGATTTATTGATCTATCTTCTTTCACTCTAGATTGTTATCATTGATATATAACTTATATTTATATACTTTTATATAACATCTTGTTGTTTGTTTTCGGGGTTTAGTTATCAAAGCATTTCACTGATTGTTCTACTGTGTTATGATTACAAATGTGACAAATAAGCTTTGACTAAATGATGCTCAATTTCATTGCAATTAATAGAAAGTTATTTTATTTTTCTATTAGAAAATGTACCAATTAAATTTTAGCAAGTAAAACCCAAAACCCAAACTGTGGCATATATAAACTATTTCTTAATATAAATGTATGGAATGGAAATTGTAAATGTATGAATTCACCCTAGTAGTAAAGTGTTAATCACATATAACAATTTTGATTTTAAATAAAATATCTTTAAAAATTACATTTTCATTTAAACTGAATTAGTATTTTAATGAATGGTGGGAAAAACCATCAATTCTTTCTGAAGAAAACTGAAATTTCAAAAAATATATTTCCATCTTAAAAATCTTTCAGAGTTTCATTATTAGAATTAGTAGTATGTTCTCTGTATTCAGGTTTGCTGTAGTTACTTAAAACTACACTTGTTATAAACTAGCTTCATTTAATCAAACATACAGTGTTGAATGGACTGTGTAGAATGAACACTGGATACAGTGTTAGAAGAACCTCCACTTATCAATGTAGTTACTGTCACTTTACATTTATTGCTTTCTTGGGTGTTAAATAAACTACTACAGATATTTCTTCACAAAACTGGTTTTTAACAGAAATAAAATGAGTCATTAAGTTTACTTTGTTTCCATTTTTAGAAATGAAATAATTGATTTACTTACGTCAACTTCAGTTGGTTCCTCCTCCAAAAGTCAACCACAGTGATACAAACTCATTCAGTGGCCGTACAAAAACCTGCTGCTCCAAACACACACTGATCCACACACACACACACACACACACACACACACACACACACACACACACACACACACACACACACACACACACACACTGAATGCATAGTTTTTGTGCCTATTTTCCAAACATGTTTTATGTTTTAATTGATTTTATCTTTTTTGTCATAAATCATTCTCACAAAAATATTAATAACATTTAAAGTTCTTCAGGTTTTTTTAATAATAATGTTGAACTGAAAATATCTTAAGAAGTGGAATAAAAATAGAAGTGGGAGAATTTATAGAAACAATTAAATCTGATTAAAATTAACAACCTCTACTGGAATTAAAGAAGTTTCTATAAGTACCATTTTTAATTGTTTACAATAAATTTTCCATCTGTATATTTGTCTAACTTTTCTTTCTGCCAGTATCCAAACTGTCTTTAGCTGCTGTATAAAACTCAAAGACCCTCTAAAATAAAACTACAAATGATTAACATAGAGGAGTATTACAATATTGATTTTACAGATGATTGATACTGAAAGATGAATCTTCCAGTCATTGATCTACAGAAGTGGACGTTCTGGTGAAGTTCTGTTAAGAATATATTTACATAGACAGAAGACACGTTACACTGAGAGCTCCATGCTTCAGTGCTCTGGGAGTGTTTATAGTTCTGTGAGTTTAACACTTCATGACAGACAGCCATTAGAGAAACTTCTTCACCCACAGCAGCCACATAATGACTTTAATCCCCATCTTCGTCTGGACTCTGATCTTCTGGACACAAGGTGAAACACTAATTCAGACTGAACTTTAAGTACTTATTTAAGCTGAAATTATAGAATTAAAAGTACATTCTTTAAAAAATTGATGTACATTTAATAAGAGTCTAAAATGTGAAAACAGTTCTACTTTATGTCTGTTCCTCCAGAGTCCAGAGGTCAAGTGACTGTGACTCAGACTCCTGCAGTGCAATCTGTTCTTCCAGGAGACACCGTCACCATCAGCTGCAGAACCAGCACTGCAGTGTATGGCAGCAACCGCTTACACTGGTATCAGCAGAAACCTGGAGAAGCTCCTAAACTCCTGATTAAACTTGTAAATCAGCTTCAGTCTGGTTTTCCAGCTCGTTTCAGTGGCAGTGACTCTGGATCTGACTTCACTCTGACCATCAGTGGAGTCCAGCCTGAAGATTCTGGAGATTATTACTGTCAGAGTTCACATTATATCAGCAGCACCTGGTTGTCCACACGGTGATACAGAGTCATACAAAAACCTCCCTCACTCAGTCAGGCTGCACAGAGACTGCACTGCTGCAGTGGGATTTACTGCAGGTGCTGAGTTGGAGGATGTGAAACAGCACAATCACACACTCTGTGGAGGAGAGAAAACACACCACACTAACTCACTACTGATAATAAATGACTTTATTCAGAATGACATCCTTCACTCAGAATATGGTGAGTATCTACAGTGTAGAGTGATCATCATTAGTAGAGTCAGTCAGACAGTGCTGCACTACAGCTAATACAGCCTCCACTTCCATTAATATCAGCACAAACCAAATCATCAGTTTGTGTAAAAAACAACTACAGTGCACTTACTGGATATATTTACACTAATTTATTTCTCGAACATAAAGCCTCTCACGCTTCATCCTCAAATTAATTCAGTTTAGAAAAAAATCCTGCAAAATAATCAACATTTTTTTGAAGAATCTCATTAAATAACAGATCTGTTGTAACTTCTTCTTTTGCATGTTGAAATGAAGAGAGGAGACCAGTCTGTTTGTAGCTTGTTTTTGTACTTGCAGAAATCAGGATCAAACAAGGTCCAGTCTGATCCAGTCTGATCCAGTCTGATATAACTTGCATCTGAGTTACACTTGCTTAAATACCCATCCTTGTCCGAGTTCAAAGAAACACCTGAAAACAAGTTGGGAGTATCATTGTAAAGTTCAAACAACACAGGCTTCTGATACAGTCTTGGTGTCATCACGCTCATCTAAACATCACCGGTAACATTCCATGACTCAAAGACATGCGTGGTAGGTGAATTGGTGACCCTAAAGTGGCCCTTAATGTGTTTGTGCCCGATGATGGACTAGTGCCCCATCTAGGTTTGATTTCCACCCTTGCGCTCAGAGTTGCTGGCTGGACAACGGCTCCCCCGTGACTCTATTCAGGAATAAGCGGTATTGAAAATGGATGCATGTTTACATGGCTCTGGTGCTGTTCCTCTCCAGTAGCTCCATAGATTTTTAGCTCATTTGACCTCTTTTCTCACTTTTTCCACATGCTTTGTGTAATGGAACTGAAAATTATATATAGTTCATTATTAAGAATCATAATAAAATATTATTTTTGTTTAGTGAATTCTCAAAATAAATATTATAGTTAAATTAGTTGGTATTGTTTTGTTCTAGGTTCATATTTATGTATTT
>CM067511.1:34315373-34345628 GCA_034509495.1 Acestrorhynchus altus | reverse complement strand
TTTACCACCTGTACAGAAATGGACAGAGCAGGCTGTACTTTCTGAGGAGGCTACGGTCCTTCAACATCTGCAGGAAACTCTTCTGGAGTGTCCTGTTCTGTGCTGTGGTGTGCCTGGGGGCAGCATTTTCAAGAAGGACACATACAAGCTGGACAAATTGATCAGGCGGGCTGGCTCTGTGGTTGGCACAAAGCTGGACTCTCTGGTGTCAGTGGCAGAGAAGAGGACTCTGGAAACTACTGGACATTATGGACAATGCTGGTCACCCTCTACACATAATCATCAGCCACCAGAGGAGCCTGTTCAGTGACAGATTGCTCCTTTCCAAGTGCAGGACCAATAGACTTAAAAACTCTTTTGTCCCTCACACCATCAGACTGTAAACTCCTTTCTTGGGGGAAGAAGTGGTAACAGGAGGACAAAGGAAGGGAAGGAGCAGTAACCTGCAACCCGACCACCACAACACAACCAGACATTGTCCAATAACAGTTAACATGTGCAATACCCCCTCCTACAGGACTACTTTTTCATGTCCTATCTATCTATACTGTATATTGTAATATAGTCTCTATATTATATATTCTTTATATGTCTATAATGTTTCTTTACTAAATTATTATCTTCACTATCTACTGTTTGATGTACTATATTGATGCTGCTGCTCAAACCTCCCAAGGGTTCAATAAAGTTCTATCTAATCTAATCTAATTTACAGTTTCAACATTTATGTATTACAGAGGAAATGAAATATATTTTAATTTGAAATATTTTTTTGTACTTTTTATTTAAACATACATTTGCTCATCTGTTGTAATCAAATCAGAAGCCTAATACAGTATTGATTGTATTGATAATTGATACAGAAAAATGATCCTCCAGTAGATGATCTACAGAAGTAAAACTTCTGGTGAATTTCTGTTTAGAAAATATTTACATAGACAGAAGACACGTTACACTGAGAGCTCCATGCTTCAGTGCTCTGGGAGTGTTTATAGTTCTGTGAGTTTAAGACTTCATGTCTGAGAGCTACTACAGAAACTTCTTCACCCACAGCAGCCATGACTTTAATCCCCATCTTCATCTGGACTCTGATCTTCTGCACTCAAGGTGAGACACGGATTCAAACTGAAATTTAAGTACAAACTATCCTAAATTAAAATTATATTTTAATTATATTATAACTATTATTATTCTTTAAAATAAATAATGTGCATTTAATAAGAGTTAGAGAAAACAGTTCTACTTTATGTCTGTTTCTCCAGAGTCCAGAGGTCAGGTGACTGTGATCAGACTCCTGAAGTGAAATCTGCTCTTCCAGGAGACACCATCACCATCAGCTGCAGAACCAGCCTGCAGTGTACAGCAATAATTACTTACACTAGTATCAGCAGCAAACCTGGAGAAGCTCCAAACCTCTGATTAAACCTGCAACCGCTTCAGTCTGGTTTTCCAACTCGCTTTAGTGCGGCAGTGGATCTGGATCTGACTTCACTCTGACTATCAGTGAGTCCGCCCGAAGATGCTGGAGATTATTACTGCCGAGTGCTCATAGTGGTAGTGTGTTCACACAGTGATACAGAGTTGTACAAAAACCTCCCTCACTCAGTCAGGCTGCACAGAGACTGCACTGCTGCAGTGGGATTTACTGCAGGTGCTGAGTTGGAGGATGTGAAACAGCACAATCACACACTCTGTGGAGGAGAGAAAACACACCACACTAACTCACTACTGATAATGAATGACTTTATTCAGAATGACATCCTTCACTAGAATATGGTGAGTATTTCCAGTGTAGAGTGATCATCATTAGTAGAGTCAGTCAGACAGTGCTGCACTACAGCCATCATACCTCCACTTCCATTAATATCAGCACAAACCAACCATCAAATTCATCCACTCACATGACTGATCTCCAACAGCAATTAAGTTAAAAGGAGACAGTAACTCACTATGTAATAAATCATTATCATAAACTATCCAATTGTGTAAAACAACCACAGTGTTTCACTGATATAATTGCACTAATTTTTTCTGAACATAAAGCTTCCTCACACTTCATCCTCCAATTCATTCAGTTTAGAAAATTTCAAAATAATCCCAATTTGTTGAAGACTCTCACAGATCTATTGTAACTTTTTCTTTTGCATGTTGAAATGAAGAGAGGAGACCAGTCTGTTTGTAGCTTGTCTTTGTACTTGCAGAAATCAGGATCAAACAAGGTCCAGTTTGATCCAGTCTGATCCAGTCAGATCCAGTCTGATCCAGTCTGATCCAGTCTGATATAATTTGCATCTGAGTTACACTTGCTTAAATACCCGTCCTTGTCCGAGTTCAAAGAGACACCTGAAAACAAGTTGGGAGTGTCACTGTAAAGTTCAAACAACACAGGCTTCTGATACAGTCTTGCGTCATCACGCTTCATCTAAACATCACCGGTAACTTTTATGACTCCTTCTATAAAGACATCATTAAACCCACTTTCACCTCCTTAAACCAGCTCTTTTCTCCTTTTCCTTCTTAAAACTGTTTCATTTTTCATACTCCCTCCAGAAAGGAGTGGCTTCCAGTCTCCAACTTCCAGTTTGGTTCCTCCTCCGGGAAGTTCATCATGTGAGGCTAATTGCTTGTGGTTTCCATAAAGGTGGCTATTATCAAATTATTAGCCTTCTACACACACCAGCCCTGGGAGATGATCGTGATAACACCTCTGCTTCTTTCTGACACTATTCCTCTCATAACACACACACACACACACACACACACAATAGTCAACAACACACACACACACACACACACTAATATTGATATTATTACTTGATTTCCGAGTAGATATTTGATTTGAGAGTACATATAATAATTCGGATGTCTATACACACTGCTTGTATACAGATTCTCTCTCTCTAACTCAGAGTAACTCTGACTGTTTATATCAAATAAAGATTTTAAATGTTTCTCAAAAGTTACGCTTACAGTGGTGTAAAATAAATTTCCATCAGTATTTTTTATCCACTTTTCATTTCTTTTTCTGTCAGGATCTAAACTGTCTTCAGCTGCAGTGTTACACTATTTAACACTCAATAACTTACAGAGACACTCTAAAGGAAACAGTTACAAATGAGAAACATGAAACCCTCTCAAGGATTAATTTTGCATAAATATATACTTGCTCAAACATCAGAGAAAAATCATTTGTTTTAATGGTCACTTTTTTTACAGTTTGCTGTGGTGGAATACGCTTATAAACACTGTAAATAAATCAATTACAAATACAAACACCAAACTAAAGATGACAATGAAGTGTTGGACCCATTTAAATTTACATTTGAAGTATTTACATGGTGGTATGATCGCTGATGCTCACATCAAGAAGGACCTGGTTTGATCCCGCTTGTTCGTGATGGGTTTCCCCACAGTTCAAAGACATACAGGTGAATTGGTGACCTTAAAGTGGCCCTTAATGTGTGTTTGTGCCCGATGATGGACTAGTGCCCCGTCTAGGTTTGATTTTCACCCTTGCGCTCAGAGTTGTTGGCTGGACAACGCTCCCCGTGACTTATTCAGGAATAAGCGGTATTGAAATGGATACTGTTTACATGGCTCGGTGCTGTTCCTCTCCAGTAGCTCCATAGATTTTTAGCTCATTTGACCTCTTTTCTCACTTTTTCCACATGCTTTGTGTAATGGAACTGAAAATTATATATAGTCTATTATTAAGAATCATAATAAAATATTATTTTGTTTAGAAATCTCAAAATAAATGTTATAATTAAATTAGTTGGTATTGTTTTGTTCTAGGTTCATATTTATGTATTTTACTTTGGACTACAATCACCTGCACCTAATCTGCAACTGTATATTGAATCTCTGTATCATCCGTAGCTTTGGGTGGAAATATGTACATTTCTGGGACAAATTAACGGAGAGAAATAATTGTCACATCAGTTCTAGTCATCCCTTGATGCATTTTTAGTGAATGTTAGTGTATCCTTTGTCCCATATGTTTGGATTAGGCCGTAGTAGTTTTGGTGCCAAATGCTGATGATACTTTGGAGAGTGGAAATAACATTGTGTGCTCAAATTCTCAATTTTGTTTTTCACACTCAGAGGTCCATGCAGTTGCAGTATGATGATCTTATAAGGCAGGGGTTCTTAACCTGGGGGTCGAATGTACTTCTAGTGGGGTCGAGAATGTGACACTAATTAAGACGTTTTTATCAGCTAAATGTGCGATGAATCAGATTTAAGTGCTAAACTTTTTCACATCACGTTTTCAGTCTTGATGGGAGGTTCTGTCAGCACATGGCTTGGTACCCACTGTCACTTAAAATAGAGCATTTTTAGCATGTTTTTTTTCACTGAGTCAAACTGACTCACTAGCCATTCTGCTCGACTCTTCGATCTGAATCTTGATTCAGGTTCATGCACATTGTGACTCGGCACGTCATCCAGGCTGGATTAAATGAACGTTTTAAGGTCAATTAGTGGTGGGACGCAAAACACACTAGATCAGGGGTCGCAACCCACGGCTCTTTCATCCCTGCAACATGGGTCTGGCAGGCTCAGAAAATACACAGGCAATTTATCAAAAATGGTTTGTTGCGTTAATTTTTTTTTTCAATTTTCATTCAAAATTGGAAGATTATTGTGATCTAAAATGATACTTTATTATTTTCCGTCGCTCAAAATAAGCATCACACTTGTGGAAGCCGGTTTACCGCCAAAACCCGCAGGTGTAAATCACCCTGATCTGATCCGAATCTGAAGCCGAGCTAATCTGATCTGATCTGACTGACATACAGTAGCTGACAAAGGCATGTGGGTGTCCAAATTCAAACGCAGAATCAAAAATGGAGTGATATTGAGAAGCTTCCAGCACAAATGTGTGTTTGAAACATGGAATGTCATCCCTGCCACCAATATAAACATGAAGAAATATGCATTTGAAGTCCTGTCGATCTTCAGATCCACATACAGTATATATGTGTTAGCTAGTTTCAATTACGAATCATGTTAAAACAAACACTGCTCGCAGACACAGAGACAGCTTACAGCCTGTAAAATGTGAAAGTGACTTCATACAGACCAGATCTGCAGACGCTCTGCGCAGAGCTTCAGGAGCAGAAGTCCCTCAAACCATCTAAAAGAAATATTTATTCGGATATTTTGCAAATGTTTATTTTTCATTGTTTAGTGTGTAGTGCTTTTTTCCCAGTGTATTTTTTAAATTCAGGTCCACTCTCCGTTACACAGTCTGAAAGGCCAAAGATGTTTTTGCTTTTGCTTGCTACATGAATAATTAAAAGAATTCAAAATGTTCAAAAAGCGTTTATTAAATAAATAATATCTAATTATTTTGGATTTCAAACACACTATACTTGTTTATACAAAGTGTAAAGGTAAGAAATAGCAATATATACTGTGTTATCTTCATTTTAGATGTCAAAAATTATTTGCGGCTCCCAGTGTTTTATTTTCCATGGAAACCGGGTCCAAACGGCTCTATGGGTGTTAAAGGTTGCCGACCTCCCTGAAGTAGAGAACATCAACAGAAAAAAAAGAAGGTGAGAAAATATGATGAAAAGTACTTGGAATGTTTTACGAGTTATTGATACTGTTTTTTATGGGGTAGGGGGGTCACAAAATTTACTGAGCCTAAAAAGGGGTCAGACAGTGAAAAGGTTACAACCCTGTTCTAAGGATTGCTTGTTTGTATGTGCAGATATGTTGTGGTCCTGTTTATTTTTAAAAGTTTCTTTGTTTGTTAGTTAAAGAAAAATAAAACTTGCCTCTTTGTAAAAATAAATTAATAAATAAAAAAAGAATATAAACCACTATACGAACACTGTAATGAACTGTATGGCGGGCGATACGGGAGAGCTCCATGCAGTTTGATAATCTTCCAAGTGACTGTATGTATGTGCAGGTACAGTGTCCTCCATAACTCTTGGCACCCCTGTTTAAGAAGTGTTCTTTGGCTTCTAAAAATTCTTTAAAAAAAAGAAATCCAAGATGGAAGAATACAGAAACAGGGATCTTTGATCATTCCTCTTTGCACAACCTCTCTACACCGTCCAGAGTCCTGTGTCTGCTCCTGTTCACTCTCCTCTTCAGCTCACCCCACAGGTTTTCTTTTGGGTTGATGTCTGGAGACTGAGATGGCCATGAGAGGAGCTTGATTTTGTGCCTTGTGAATAATAATTGAGTACATTTGGCCATAGGGTCATTATCTTGCTGAAAGACCCAGTGATTATCAACTTTCAGCTTTCAGGCAGAGGCCACCAGATTCTGATTCAAAATGTCCTGATATTTCAAAGAGTTTATGATCCAATGTATCCTTACAAGGTTCCCAGTTCCTTTAGAGGAGAAACAGGCCCACAGCATCACAGATCCTCCCCCATTCTTAACAGTTGGCATGAGGTGTTTTTCACAGACGCGAAAGACCCATTTTAGGAGTGTTTGTTACCAAAAAGCTCTATCTTGGTCTCATGTGACCAAATCATATGGTCCCAATTAAAATCCCAGTACCACTTGGCAAACTCCACCCGTTTATGCTAAGAGTATAACTCAGAAAAGGCTTTCTCCATGCATGCCTCCCAAACAGCTTGTTGGCATATAGATAGTGCCTGATGGTTGTTTGGGAGACCTCGTAACCCAAGATGCTACCATTTGATTCAATTATCTTACATTGAGGTTAGGAGAACTTTTTTACTTCTTTACCATCCTTCTCACTGTGCGTGGTGGCACACTTGTGTCCTCTTCAGGATTGGATGTTTTGAACTTTAACGTGATGATTGCTCTGACTGTATATGAAGGCATCTGCAGGTATTCATTTTGTAGCCATTGTCTGATTTAAGGTAGACACACACACGTGAATAGTGTGTTCTCTTGTCTTTCCCATGTTTAAGAGTGAATAAGAGAAATAGGCATCTGTGGAAAGCCACATTTATACCCCAGGGAAACAAGAAGTGATAAATTACTAATGAAAGGTTCCTAGATGCTTTGATCCACTTTATAAACTACAGTAGAAATGACATAAATGGTTCAAATATATTTATTTCCACTAACATATTCAGGGTGCCAATAATTGTGGAACAGGTAATTTTATGGAAAATAATTATTTATTAGTCAGAGTGAGATTATGCTTCTTCAATAAAAAAAAATAATTTATTTTAATCAATCAATAAATCAAAGTTTATTTATATAGCACTTTTTACAACAAGGAGTTGTCACAAAGGGGCTTTACAAAAATCTGGGTCCAAGCCTTAAAAGAGCAGCCCGTGGGAAAACGGTGGCAAGGAAAACTCCCTCAGGCTAGGAGGAAGAAACCTTGAGAGGAACCAAGGCTCAAGAGAGGAACCCATACCAAAAGCACAACACATGGGCATAGAAAAGTAGAAAAGAAATGAAATTAATGCATATATTGGAGGGGGTGAAGATAGTTTGCTTGCAGTAGTTGTGATACAAGTATGAATGAATAAGGGCAGTGGAAATTGAGATAGCATGCCAGCTGGTGTTGGTGTTGGTGGTCTAATCTAGCAGTTGGTATTAAGAAGTGGATGAGTAGAGGTGTGGACCAGTATCTGCCAGGCATCAGGGGCAGCTCGGGACATGGGGGAGAGGGAAGATTAGTGCCCTCTGGGGACTGTCAATAGTCCTGGTCCTTGAGAACACAGTCTACGTGATGGGTTGTAGGGCATTAGGAGGTCTTTTAGGTAATGTGGAGCTGCTTCATTTAGCAACTTGTATGTTAGGAGCAATATTTATAGTTGATTTGGAATTTAATGGGAAGCCAATGGAGGGATGAAAGAACGGGACTAATGTGTTCAAATTTCCAAGTTCTAGTGAGAACGCTCGCAGCAGCATTTTGTACAGATTGGAGCTTCTGTAAGGATTTCCCTGAGCTACCATCTAGAAGGGCATTACAATAATCTAGTCTTGAGTGATTTACGCAATTTTGTTATATTGCGTAGGTGGAAGAATCCAAATTTTACTTACATTATTGTTGTGGTGTCGAATGAGAGGTCAGGTCAAACATAACCTAAGGTTTCTTACTGCTGAGCTGGACATAATTGAAAACCATCCAGATTAATCGGGTTAGGGTTTATTAACTCCTAGTATTAAGATTTCTGTTTAGTAAAAGGAAATTTTGGTGTCATCCAGTTTTTAATTTCTTTAACACAGTTTGTTATTGTACTGAGGCAATGATCCTCAATATGTTTGGCTGATATGTGTTGTGTGTCACTAAATAGCAGTGGAAAGTTAAAGTCGTTTTGATGACGCTATCCAGTGGTAGTAAGAGAGGGAGGACTCACACTGTGGAATTCCATATATTACTGTGGTGTGATAGGAGGACATACACGTTTACACACCAGAGGTGAATGGTCAGGTATGACTGAAACCAGTTTAGGACTGATCCTTTAATTCCTAAGTGATTCTCAAGTCTATGAAGCAAACGGAAATGGTCAATAGTATTGAATGGGCCCTAAGATCCAATAATACTAAAATAGTATTACGGTTTCTATCACGGGAGAGTAGGAGGTCATTTGTAACTTTTAGTAGGGCTGTTTTAGTGCTATGGTTAGGTCTAAATCCAGATTGGAGAGCCTTGTTTAAGCTTATATGGAGTAGGTGCACAGTTGGTTGACACTACTTTTCTAGGATCTTAGCCAGCAGAAGGTTTGCTATCGGTCTGTAGTCAGCAAGTTTCATGCAGCTCTAAAATTTCTAATTTTGTTAGCGCCCATTTACATTCATAACTGCGTGTGGTCTGTTTCACAGTGGGTTTGGTCCTACACCATGTATTAATTTTGTCTCTTTAATTAGTTTGGTCTGATCAGAGCGATATTATCCAGATTTGAGGTTTTGACAAGGCTTTAACACATTTTAACTAGGGTTAATAATTATGGAGGGCGCTGTATGTACAGGCAGTTTGAGGTTCAATAAAGAACAGAAGAAAATGCAAGTCAACCCGTTCAGTCCCTCTCTCCTCCTTCTTGTGTCATCCTGTCTGAGTCAATTCACCCACACTGGGCTTGACCCGAGAGAATGATGGGCAGCAGGCCTTCATACTGGTGGTGTGAACCTGCTGCCATCACATTTGCTCTTCTTAAGACATAGTGTGTTCTACACATCCTATGGAGGTTTTCAACTGTAAAATGCAACCAGGAGCCAGTTTTCTTGTATTCTAGAGAGGAGCTGGCCTGAGAACAAAGAGACGAGCCAGAACACGACACCCCGCTCTCAGCTGAGAAGGAGACCCAGCGCTGCAAGGCCAGAGCACCCAGTTAAGGTAGAAGGCCAACAGGTGGCAATGCAAACCATCTGTCCCCTCTGTTATCATGATGAATGTGAACTCACTGCCAAACAAGATCGACTAGCTGTCTGTCTTGGAGCTAAGTCTGCCCTTAGTGCTCACTCCTCTGAAGACATCGTGCATTGTTTCTAAAAACGAGCCAGCCATGCGAGCTGGCCAAGTCTCTTCCCCATCTAATGAAGACGGAGCAGCTCTTCTTCTGTTCTCACAGACCCCAGGTGCCACTTGCCCAGGATGGTCTGCAGTTTGCATACCAGACAGGTGTTGGTGTGGAAGACGCCATCATTTACCTGCTACACCGAGCACCTAGCACCTAGATAAGGGGAATGGCACAGTGAAGATCCAGTTGCTGGACTTCTCAAGTGCTTACATAACAATTCATCCAGCCCCTTATGCTGCAGAACAATTGAATGGGATGTGAGGGGACCCTTACCGCAGTACGTCAGGTTAAAGGATATCATGTCTGTCACTGACCAACAGCACTGAGTAACCCAGGTGCTGGCCCTCCTCACCATGTCCACAGCATGTTCTCTGCTACAACTCAGACACATGTTTCATCCAGAATGCTTGCCACGATATAACCATATTGAGGTATACAACCTCGTGATACAACATAGTGAGGGACTTTGCAGTCTAATACCACAGGAATCATCTGCAGTTCAACACCTCAAAGACCAATGAGCTGGCTGATTTTGGGAGGTCCAGACCAAAGTCCCAACCAGTTCTGATTGAAGGAGATGAAGTGGAGGATGAGGACTCTATATCACTCCAGGTTGTGGCTGACAGCAAGCTGGACCGACATGGAATATTTATCACCTGTACAGAAATGGACAGAGCAGGCTGTACTTTCTGTGGAGGCTACAACCCCAACATTTGCAGAAACTTCTGGAGTGTCCTGTTCTACGCTGTGGTGTGTTGGAGGGCAGCATTTTCAAGAAGGACACATACAGGCTGGACAAATTGATCAGGCAGGCTGGCCTGTGGTTGGCACAAAGCTGACCTCTGGTGTTAGTGGCAGAGAAGAGGACTCTGGAAGCTACTGACATTATGGACAATGCTGCTGGTCACCCCCACACATCATCATCAGCCACCTGAGAACTTCCTGTTCAGTGACAGGACTAGACTTTAAAAACTCTTTGTCCCTCACGCCATCAGACTGTACAACTCCTCTCTGGGGAAGAAGTGGTAACAGGAGGACAAAGGAAGGGAAGGAGCAGTAACCTGCAACCCGACCACCTCAACACAACCAGACATTGTGCAATAACAGTTAACATGCACACCCTCCACAGGACTACTTTTCATGTCCTATCTATCTATACTGTATATTGTAATATAGTTCTATTATATTCTTTATATGTCTATAATGTTTCTTTACTAAATTATTAGTTTCTCACTATCTACTCTTTTGTTGTACTATATTGATACATGCTCAAACCTCCTAAGGATCAATAAAGTTCTATCTAATCTAATCTAATTTACAGTTTCAACATTTATGTATTACAGAGGAAATGAAATATATTTTAATTTGAAATAATTCTTCTACTTTTTAATTAAACATACATTTGCTCATTTGTTGTAATCAAGAAGCCTATTAAATTATTGATTGTGTTGATTATTGATAATGAAAGATGATCCTCCAGTAGATGATCTACAGATAAACTGGTGAAGTTCTGTTTAGAATATATTTACATAGACAGAAGACACGTTACACTGAGAGCTCCATGCTTCAGTGCTCTGGGAGTGTTTATAGTTCTGTGAGTTTAACACTTCATTACTGAGAGCTACTATATGAACTCTTCACCCATTGCAGCCATGACTTTAATCCCATCTTCATCTGGACTCTGATCTTCTGACTCAAGGTGAGACACTTGATTCAAACTGAAATTTAAGTACAACTATCCTAAATTAAATTATATTTAATTATATTATAACTATTGATACTTTTTAAAATAAATCACGACAATTAATAAAAAGTTAGAGAAACAGTTCTACTTATGTTCAATTCCTCCAGAGTCCAGAGGTCAGGTGACTGTGACTCAATCTCCTGCAGTGAAATCTGCTCGTCCAGGAGACACTGTTACTTATCAGCTGCAGAACCAGCCCTGAGGTATATCAAGACTGGGGCAATCAGCCTCTTTCGTGGTACCTACAGAAACCTGGAGAAGCTCCTAAACTCCTGATTATAAAAGCAAATGAGTTACAGTCTGGTTTTCCAGCTCGTTTCAGTGGCAGTGGATCTAAATCTGACTTCACTCTGACCATCAGTGGAGTCCAGCCTGAAGATGCTGCAGATTATTACTGTCAGAGTTACCATTATATCAGCAGTAAATAGCTGTTCACACAGTGATACAGAGTCGTACAAAAACCTCCCTCACTCAGTCAGGCTGCACAGAGACTGCACTGCTGCAGGGATTTACTGCAGGTGCTGGAGTTGGAGGATGAAACAGCACAATCACACACTCTGTGGAGGAGAGAAAACACACCACACTAACTCACTACTGATAATTCCATTAATTTGAGCAGAAACCAACCCATCAGTTCATCCATTCATATGACTGATCTCCAAATACTGCAGTGAAGTTAAACCGAGTTAGTAACTCATTATGTAATGAATCTTATCACAAATGATCCACTGTGTAAAAAAATAACTGCAGTGCTCACTGGATATAACTGCACTAATCAAATATTTTCAGTATAGAAAGAAAATCTTGTAAACAATCTCCATTATGTTGAAAAGATTCTAATTAATTTACAGATGTGTTGTCAGTTCTTTTGCATGCTGGAATGAAGAGGAGACCAGCCTGTAGTTTGTCTTTATCCATGACTGATTCTCCCGTTATCTCCCTCTGAAAGGAGTCGTTAAACCATCTTTGCCCTCCGTAAAGGAAGTGCTTCTCTCTTCTCTTCCACTCCTAATGCAGTGGTGCTGTACTTCTCATTTGGCCTCCTAAAAAGGAGGTCTTTTCTCATTTTCCCTCCTAAAAAGGAGGTCTTTTCTCATTTTCCCTCCTAAACAAGCAGTTGAATTTTTCATTTTCCCTCCAGAAAGTAATGTCTCTTGTTTCTCATTTTTCTCCCACTAATGGAGCTGTTTTCTTTTCTCCTCTCCCTCCTAAAGGGGAGGTTTATTTTTCAATTTCTGCCTAATCAGGGGCTGTATTTCGTTTTCTTCTGTCCTGAACTACTTCCCTGATTTCTGCCCTGTGGTCCAGTGTCAAAGTGCTAAAGCTTGTACCAACCCCACAAATCAGATACATACAAGGAATTTTGTTTGGTGAGAGCATGTATAACATGTAACAATTACACAGACTACTGACAAACATTACACTAAGAAGGAATCTTAATCTAATGTACCATCATTCAGACTATAATGGCTGAGTTTCTCTCAGGGTCTCTTTCAGTTTAATATCTGTGGATTGCTGTGATCATTCTGTGTGGACTTCTGTGTTTGTGCAATCCATATTGAAAAGGTGATGGAGATTTCATCAACTAATGTTGTGATGATGTCAGCGTGCTCGGGTCCAGTATTTAAAACACAATGTGAGCACAGTCCAGTGAGGAACTAGAGAGAGGGATACTGATGACCTGCTCCAGCACAGTATGAGTGAACCGTGCTCATCTGCCCATAACTAGATGCATCAAATAACACTGTAACTTTAATTTATCCTTGTTGAGTCAAGAATTAGAGGAACTCAGACTTTTCTTACTGAATGGTACTGAATAGTAATTTTAAAAGAATATTTTGAAATCTGCTTTTTTCTGGTTTTAGAGTATTGATAAGAGGGTTGCATCAAGCAAAACACACAACAAATAAATTATGAACAGAAACTGCAGAACAACTGAGATCAATGTTGTAGATTTGAAGAGAAATTTCTTTATTAAAACATTTAAAAGACAAATAAAACAAAGAAAGTTATCTTTTTAATGAGAAAGATGCAAAGGAATGTGTGAGCTCATGGGTCAGAGAAGTGGTCTGTGGCTCTGTTTGCTGACTGCAGACTGGAAACCCTGTTCTTCAGCCACTGCTGCTGGTCGAGGTTTATTTCAGTGAACCAAACAGACTACTGTATCAGCCACTCCACTCCAGCATTCTCTCTCATCCCCACCAGTGATAAGATAAGATAATATCAGTCCAATAACTGTGGTTTCAATAGCTATTTGTTTTTGCTTTAATTTTATTTTCATTTTCAGCTCATATTAAAAACAAAACCTTTTTCCTTTTAAAGAGAGTTAAAATGAGAAAAACTGCTGTTATAGTTTTGCAGGTCTAGTGAACCTCAAGAGATGAAAATGTCATCTACAGAAGTGGAATTTCTGGTGAAGTTCTGTTAAAAAGACATTTACATAGACAGAAGACACGTTACACTGAGAGCTCCATGCCTCAGTGCTCTGGGAGTGTTTATAGTTCTGTGAGTTTAACACTTCATTACTGAGAGCTGCTACAGAAACTTCTTCACCCACAGCAGCCATGACTTTAATCAACATCTTCATCTGGACTCTGATCTTCTGCGTTGAAGGTGAGATTTTCTAAATTATGTTAAAATATTGTAATATTTAGGTCCTAAAGGCTAGTAATAAAATTGATTTATTTATTTGTCCAGAGTCCAGAGGTCAGGTGACTGTGACCTGTGACTCCTGCAGTGAAATCTCACAACCAGTAATCATCAACATCAGCTGCAGAACCAGCCCTGCAATATACAGCAGCTCAAATGGCCACTACTTACACTGGTATCAGCAGAAAGATGGAGAAGCTCTAAATTCCTGATTAAACTCGCAAATCAGCTTCAGTCTGGTTTTCCAGCTCGTTTCAGTGGCAGTGGATCTGGATCTGACTTCACTCTGACCATCAGTGGAGTCCAGCCTGAAGATGCTGCAAATTATTACTGTCAGAGTTATCATTATATCAGTACTACCTGTTCACACAGTGATACAGAGTCGTACAAAACCTCCTCACTCAGTCAGGCTGCACAGAGACCGGCACTGCCGCAGTGGGACGACTGCAGGTGCTGAGTTGGAGGATGTGAAACAGCAATCACACACTCTGTGGAGGAGAGAAAACACACCACACCAACTCACTACTGATAATTCCATTAATTTCAGCAGAAACTAACCCATCAGTTCATCCACTCATATGACTGATCTCCAAATACTGCAGTGAAGTTAATCAGAGTTAGTAACACATTATGTAATGAATCTTATCACAAATGATCCACTGTGTAAAAATAACTGCAGTGCTCTCAATGATATAACTTGCACTAATAATGGATTTCTTTAATATAAAGCCACTTTCAACATCAAATTAACTAAGTATAGAAGAAAATAATATCCCCATTATTTTGAAGACTCTCATGAAATAACATCTGTTTGCATATCGGAATGAAGAGAGGAGACCAAAGGAGTACTTTTTTTCATTTTCCCTCTGAGAAAAGGAGAATTTTCATTCTCTCCTAAAAATGAGCTTTTTCTCATTTTCCATCCTAAGAAAGGAGCTCTTTTCTCACTTTCCCTCTTAAAAAGGAGCTTGTTTTTAATTTCCCCTCTTAAAAATGGAACTCATTTATTATCCTCCTAAACAGAGCTGTTCACCCTCTCATTATCCCCCCAAGAAAGGAGTGGCTCTTGTTTCTCAATTTTCTCCCACTGTTTTCATTTCTCTCCGTCCTAAAGGGAATGTTTTGTTTATCTTCACTTCTGCTCAATAAGGGGCTGTATTTTCCCTGTTTTTCTGCCTTCAGTCAGGATCTTATCCTGATCTGCTTTTTCCAGACTTATAGGATCTTAGGTGGTCTAGTGTCAACATGTCAGCCACACTAACCACACAAATCTTAAATGTCCCATCATTCAGACTACAATAGCAGAGATTGTCTCAGGGTCTGTTTCAGTTTAATATCAGTTGATTGCCGTGATCATTCTGTGTGAACTTCTGTGTATGTGCAGTCCATATTGGACAGGTGATAAAGATTTCATAAATTCAGTTATAATGACGTCAGCGTGCTCGGGTCCAGTATGTAAAACACAACGTGAGCACAGTCCAGTGGGCGACTGGAGAGAGGGATAATGATAACCTGCTCCAGCAAAGTACGACTGAACAGTGCCTATCTGCCCATAAACTAGTTGCATCAAACAACACTGTAACTTTAATTTCATCCTGTTGAGTCAAGAATTCAGTGTGAATGTGACTTTCATACAGAAAGGTACTTCCGAATAGTAATTTTAAAACAATATTTTGAAATAGCTTTTTTCAGGTTTAGAGTATTGATGAGAAGGTTGCATCAAGCACAACATGCGACAATTAAATTGTAAACAGAAACTGCAGAAAAACTGACATCAATGTTGTAGATTTGAAGAGAAATTATTTACAAAACATTTAAAAGACAAATAAAACAAAGAAATGATCTTTTAATGCAAAGAGGCAAAGGTGTGTGAGTCACAGGTCAGGGCAGTGGCCTGCGGTCACTTGTTTGCTGGCTGCAGACTGGTCACCTTTGGTCGCCTCACAGGTCACTGTGTTCTTCAGCCACTGCTGCTGGTCGAGGGTCAGTGTGCTGCTCCAGCTGTAGAGGACCATCGCCTCTTCAGAAGAGCACGGCTATGACTAACTCCTGAGCTCCAGCTGTTACTGCCCACCTTCCAGCTCAGTTTCCAGTCTGAGGGGAAACCCCCGCTGCCCACACACAGCAGTGTAGCCTTCCCCTGCTCCAGCTCTTGACTGGACGGAGGCAGGACTGTAAGGGTGGGCACTGTGTCACCTAGAAGACACACAGACAATCACACAGTAATGTTGAAAATAGTTCAGTAATCAATGTTTCCTACATTAGAAAAGCAGTGACCAGTCCACTTCTGTAGGGAAATGAAAATGTGGTTCCAATTATTTAATGCAGAAGTTAATTTCCATTGTTTTGGTTTCTGCACTATTTGAACACTGTTTATTTCAGTGTATTGTAAGAGTTCTGGATATGAAGGACAGGAGTTTCTGATAGATCCAATAATTCATACAGACAGCAATGGGTCTCTTCAGTAAAGAGAGAAACTTTTGTTTGTGTGTGCTTGTTTCCAGTTACACTTTCACTTCCTCTTACAGAGTACAACTGCTTAATGGTGCATCACAAACTTTTCAGTATCAGATGAAAGAATACTGGATACTTTACCAAAATATCCTGTTAGTTTCTTATATCTGATTTAAATGATACTGAATTTTTCTTTTTTATTATTTAAATAAATAAAGATTCGAAACAAAATGCTTTAACAATCTTAAATTTAAAATAGAAAGGTTTTTCCTGAATATATATAAAGTTCAGTATTCAACAACAAGAATATGTAATAAAGTTATATTGTTTGTATATAAGTATATAAATTTAATTTTTTATAATGCAACAGTTTGTTTCCACAGCTTTTTCTTCAAGTATTTTATTTCAGATTTATTCATCATTGATATGTAACTTATATTTATATACTTTATATAACATCTTGTTTGTTGTGAGGGTTTGTTATCAAAAGCATTTTACTGATTGTTGTACTGTATGATTACATGTGACAAATAAACTTTAATTAAATGATGCTCAATTTCATTGCAATTAATGTTATTTTATTTTTCTAGTAGAAATTATGCCAATTAAAAATTTAGCAAGAAACTTCAGCTTTCAAATTGAAAATTTAATAATTACAAAAGCCAAACTGTGGCAATAAATTAGTTTTTATAAAGTAGTTAAATTAGTTTTTAATATAAAAGTAAACAATTCAGTTTCATGAATGGAAATTGCAAATGAATAGTTTCAGTTTTCACTAGTAAAGAATTCAATCACATAAAATAATCTGATTTTAAATAAAATATCTTTTTTAAAAAATTATCATTTGAAAACTGAATTAGTATTTTATAATGAATGAATTGGAAAAAACAGTAAAATGAACTGAAATTCCATAAAATATGTTTCCAATTTGAAAATCTTTCAGAGTTTCATTATTAGAATTAGTAGCATATTCTCTGTGTTCAGGTTTGCCATAGTTACTTAAGAAACACAGTTTTTATAAAAAAATAACACATTTTAATGAAACACAGTGTTGAATGGACTGTAGCGAATGAACACTGGATACATTGTTAGGAAGAACTTCATATCAATGTAGTTACTGTCCTTCATTTATTACTGCAGGTGTTAAATAAACACTACAGATATTTCACTTCACAAAACTGGTTTTAAATTTATGAAACAAAATGAGTCATTAAGTTACTTTCTTTGTTTCTATTTTAGAAATGAACTAATTAGTTACTTACGTCCAACTTCCAGTTTGGTTCCCCCTCCAAAAGTCCACCACAGTGATACAAACTCATTCAGTGGCCGTACAAAAACCTGCTGCTCCAAACACACACACACACACACACACACACACACACACACACACACACACACACTGAATGTGTACTTATTGTGCCTATTTTCCAAAACATGTTTTGTGTTTTAATGGATTTATCTTTTGTCATAAATCATTCTCACAAAATATTGACAACATTTCAGTTCTTCAGGTTTCAAGTAATAATGATGTCGTAACCGAAATGATCTCAGGATTAATAAATAGAAAAGAGGAGAATTTATAGAACAATAAATTGATGAATTACTTAAATAACTTTATTACATTAGTTGTTTAAAAGCAGCATTACAAACTGGATTATTGTAATTTTGTCATTTTCGTCTGTCAGTTTCAAACTGTCTTTTAGCTGGCTGCATAAAAACTCAATGCTCAACTGCCCAAAGACTAAAATAAAACTACAAAATGATCAACACATAGGATTATTACAATATTGATTTTATAGACTGATACTGAAAGATGAGTCTTCCAGTCATTGATCTACAGAAGTGGAAGTTCTAGTAAAGTTCTGTTTAGAATATATTTACATAGACAGAAGACACGTTACACTGAGAGCTTCATGCTTCAGTGCTCTGGGAGTGTTTATAGTTCTGTGAGTTTAACACTTCATGACTGAGAGCTGCTACAGAAACTTCTTCACCCAGCAGCCATGACTTTAATCCCATCTTCATCTGGACTCTGATCTTCTGACTCAAGGTGAAACATTATCTGACTGAACTTAAGTACAAAACTATTTTAAACTGAAATTATAGAATTAAAAGTATATTCTTTAAAACATTCATGTACATTTAATAAGAGTCTAAAATGTGAAAACGGCACCTACTTATGTCTGAGCCCAGAGTCCAGAGGTCAGTGACTGTGACTCAGACTCCTGCAGTGAAATCTGTTTTCCAGGAGACTCATCACCATCAGGCTGCAGAACCTGTGCTCTGCAAGTGTTCTACCACAGCTCATTAGGTCACTACTTATTCTGGTATCAGCAGAAACCTGGAGAAGCTCCTAAAGTCCTGATTAAATATGCGAATCAGCTTCAGTCTGGTTTTCCAGCTCGTTTTGGTGGCAGTGGATCTGGATCTGACTTCACTCTGACCATCAGTGGAGTCCAGCCTGAAGATGCTGCAGATTATTACTGTCAGAGTTAATATATGGTCCTGTGTTCACACAGTGATACAGAGTCGTACAAAAACCTCCCTCACTCAGTCAGGCTGCACAGACACTGCACTGCTGCAGTGGGATTTACTGCAGGTGCTGAGCTGGAGGATGAAACAGCACAATCACACACCTGTGGAGGAAAGAAAACACACTAACCTGGGGCCATTGCTTTTGTTTTTTTTTGTTTATGCATCTTCTCTTTTTATCTGTTTGTGCTCCACATCTCCAGGCAACAGCAGTCTTTCTCTGACTTTCTCACAGTTCATCCTTCAATCTGCTTTTGGTCTGAAGCTTCTGCTGCTGACTTCAGATTTTACCAGTGGATCAAAATTCACTCTGGGGCTCTATTGGTGACCGACATGTCAAATATATAAAAACGGATGTACATTCACAATATACAACATCATTATTTATGTAGAATATATGATAAAAATGTATTTTATATATTGATGAAATTGATCCAATTTACTAGGTTTCATACAGTAAATACAGTAGTTTGTACATTAAGTATGTTGTTACTAACATTTGCTATTATTTTTTATATATGAAATTCTCATATGTACATAAGACACAATGTCTACTGGAGAGACTGAAGGGGGCATGTCCCACCAAACCCTTTACTTTAATGCAGGATCATTATTTGATGATGTGGGATAGTTGATTATCTTCACAGTCTTCATCTATTAGTTCAGGCATCTATTAGCTTTAATCACTCTAAGGATGGCAACCAGTGTCCAGACTCTATTTATGATTTTTGAAGATCTTTAGTTGAGACTACCAACACAACACTATGACCATTCATCAGCCAATTCAATCACAGCACTACTAGCTCTACTTCAGATGTCGCTCAACTGTTACAGTGTAGGATCAACTAAGCTCCAAGAATGTCTAGAGAAATGAAGAGTCTATATCTAAGACCAGACCACAATAATGTGAAATAATGTGATGACTTGCTGCGTTTACTCTGTCCTGACGGCTATCATTACTGGTCCTCAATTTGGGCCATCACTGGCATTGACACCGCTGTGTCTGGAGGTTCAGTCTTGTTTGTGCTACTGTGACAGAGTGCAACCAAAACAAATCACACATGAAGAGACACATGAAATAAAAAGAAATCCCTGACAAGTATTTCATTAATCACAGAGATTAAGCTCAGAGCAGCCGATTCCAGTTATGTAATGGTCATGTTGATTTATTACTTTTATCATGATTTGGGAAAGTTATGATGTATTCCACTTTAGACAATTAAACTGTGATTGGTTTAGTGTTTGGTTGAGTGAATGTTAAACATGAACCTGAAGTGAAGAGTCTGTTTAACAGCAGTTGTGTTTTATATTCATGAGATTTGTGTATTTTTGTATGAAAGAGAAATAATTGAGTTAAATCTAAATGTGTTTAATAAAAACTAAACAGTACACATCCACAATAGACCTCGGTGTGGCTTGGTCAAGAAAGCCCAACGCCTCTAGCTGCAATTCTGTCACAAATCAATCATGAAATTAAATATCTCTAGGAAGCTGAAATTACAAAACAGTTCCTTGTATTTTAGAAAATACAATCATTATAGATTCTATTACATTATCTTCATCTTATTTTATCTTAACTAAATTATTAATACACATGAATTCAACTCAATGGCTCTCTATATTAGTCATTTTAAAAGAATATTTTAAGAGGTTGCATCACAAACACGCAACAAATAAATTATGAACAGAAACTGCAGAACAACTGAGATCAATGTTGTAGATTTGAAGAGAAATTTTTATTAAAACATTTAAAAAGACAAATAAAAACAAAGAAAGTTATCTTTTTTTAATGAGAAAGATGGAAGGAATGTGTGGAGCTCAGGGGAGGTCAGAGAAGGGTCTGTGGTCACTGTTTGCTGACTGCAGACTGGAACCCTCTTCATCAGCCACTGCTGCTGGTCGAGGTCTATTTCAGTGTTCGAACAGACTACCAGACCAGCCACCTCCCACCTGTGCATTTTCTCATCCCCACCAGTGATAAGAGATAAGATCAGTCCAATAACTGTGGTTTCACAGTCATTATTTGTTTTTTGCTTTAATTTTATTTTCATATTCAGTTTGCTATTAAAAACAAAACCTTTTTCCTTTTTAAAGAGAATTAAAATGAGAAAACTGCTGTTATAAAGTTTTGCATGTTCAGTGAACCTCAAGAGATGAAATGTCATCTACAGAAGTGGAAGTTCTGGTGAAGTTCTGTTAAAAAGACATTTACATAGACAGAAGACACATTACACTGAGAGCTCCATGCCTCAGTGCTCTGGGAGTGTTTATAGTCCTGTGAGTTTAACACTTCATTACTGAGAGCTGCTGCACAAACTTCTTCACCCATTAACAGCCATGACTTTAATCCCCATCTTCATCTGGATTCTGATCTTCTGCATTAAAGGTGAGATTTTCTAAATTATGTTAAAATATTGTAATATTTAGGTCCTAAAGGTGCAATAAAAAAGTGTTTTATTTTATATATATTTATTTATCCAGAATCCAGAGGTCAGTGGATCAGACTCAGACTCCTGCAGTGAAATCTGCTCTTCCAGGAGACACTGTCACCATCAGGTGCAGAACCAGCTCTGCAGTATATAGTGACTCAAATGGCCAGTTCTTACACTGGTATCAGCAGAAACCTGGAGAAGCTCCTAAACTCCTGATTAAATATGCGAATCAGCTTCAGTCTGGTTTTCCAGCCTCATTTCAGTGGCAGTGATCTGGATCTGACTTCACTCTGACCATCAGTGGAGTCCAGCCTGAAGATGCTGCAGATTATTACTGTCAGAGTTATCATTATATCAGTACTTACCTGTCTACACAGTGACAGAGTCGCACAAAACCTCCCTCACCAGTCAGGTTGCACAGAGACTGCACTGCTGCAGTGGGATTTACTGCAGGTGCTGAGTTGGAGGATGTGAAACAGCACAATCACACACTCTGTGGAGGAGAGAAAACACACCACACTAACTCACTACTCATAATTCCATTAATTCCATCAGAAACCAAACCCTCAGTTCATCCATTCATATGACTGATCTCCAAATACTGCAGTGAAGCTAAACAGAGCAGTAACTCATTATGTAATGAATCTTATCACAAAATTATCAACTGTGTAAAAATAACCAGTGCTCTTCACTGGATATAACTGCACTAATCCCCTGCCAAATTGTTTCAGTATAGAAAGAAAATTCGTAAAATAATCTCCATTATGTTGAAGATTCTGATTAATTAACAGATGTGTTGTCACTTCTTTTGCATGCTGGAATGAAGAGGAGACCAGCCTGTAGTTTAATCTCATCTATGACTGATTCTCCGTTATCTCCCTGAAAGGAGTCGTTAAAACCATCTTTGCCCTCCGTAAAGGAAGTGCTTCTCTCTTCTCTTCCACTCGTAATGCAGAGGTGCTGTACTTCTCATTTGGCCTCCTAAAAAGGAGCTCTTTTCTCATTTTCCCTCCTAAACAGAGCAGTTGAATTTTTCATTTTCCCTCCAGAAAGTAATGTCTCGTTTCTCAATTTTTTCCTCCCACTAATGGAGCTGTTTCATTTCTCACTCTCCCTCCTAAAGGGGAGGTTTTATTTTTCTTAATTTCTGCCTGAACTGGGCTGTATTTTCCCTATTTGTCTTGTCCTGAACCACTCTCCTGATTTCTGGGTTCTTCTGTGGTCCAGTGTCAAAGTGCCAGTTGTTCCAACCCCACAAAATCAGAATGAGAATTCAGAATCTTTATTTTGCCATGTGTTACACATACAAGGAATTTTGCTTGCTGAGAGCATGTAAAGACATGTAACAAGTACACAGACTATTGACAAACATTACAGTAAGAAGGAATCTTAATGTAATGTACCATCATTCAGACTATAACGGCTGAGTTTCTCTCAGCGTCTCTTTCAGTTTAATATCTGTGGATTGGCTGCAGTGTGAAGTTCTAAGTATGTGCAATCCATATTCAGAAAGGTGGAGGAGATTTCATCAACTAATGTTGTGATGATGTCAGCGTGCTCGGATCCAGTATGTAAAACACAATGTGAGCACAGTCCAGTGAGGAACTGGAGAGAGGGATAATGATGACCTGCTCCAGCACAGTATGAGTGAACCGTGCCTATCTGCCCATAATCCAGATGATCAAATAAACACTTCAATCTTACTTCATCCTGTTGAACAGAATTCAGACTGAATCAGACTTTCTTTACTGAATGGTACTGAATAGTACTCTAAAAGAATATTTGAAATCAGCTTTTATCAGGTTTTAGAATATTGATAAGAGAGTTGCATCAAGCAAAACACACAAAAAATATATTATGAACAGAAACTGCAGCACACCTGAGATCACGTTGTAGATTTGAGAGAAGCTGTTTATTAAACATTTAAAAGACAAATAAAAGATAGAAAGTATTTTTAATGAGAAAGATGAAGGAACGTGAGCTCAGGTCAGAGAAGTGGTCTGTGGTCACTTGTTTGCTGACTGCAGACTGGAAACCCTGTTCTTCAGCCACTGCTGCTGGTCGAGGTCTATTTCAGTGTTCGAACAGACTACCAGACCAGTCACCTCCCTCCTGTGCAATCTCTCATCCCCACCAGTGATAAGAGATGAGATAAGAGATCAACCAATAACTGTGGTTTCACAGTCACATTTGTTTATTGTTTTAATTTTATTTTCATTTTCAGTTTGCTAATAAAACAAAACCTTTTTCCTTTAAAGAGAATTAAAATGAGAAAACTGCTGTTATAAAGTTTTGCATGTTCAGTGAACCTCAAGAGATGAAATGTCATCTACAGAAGTGGAAGTTCTGGTGAAGTTGTGTTAAGAAGTCATTTACATAGACAGAAGACACGTTACACTGAGAGCTCCATGCTTCAGTGCTCTGGGAGTGTTTATAGTTCTGTGAGTTTAGAACACTTATTACTGAGAGCCACAGAAACTTTTCACCCACAGCACACACTTAACTCCATCTTCATCTGGACTCTCTGATCTTCATGCTGAAGGTGAGATTTTCTAAATGATGCTAAAATATTGTAATATTTAGGTTCTAAAGGCAAGTAATAAAATTGATATTTTTTATATCATTTATTTATCCAGAATCCAGAGGTCAGGTGACTGTGACTCAGACTCCTGAAGTGAAATCGGCTGTTCCAGGAGCATTGATTCTGTCACCATCAGGTGCAGAACCAGCTCTGCAGTGTACTACTACAGCTCATATGGCCACTACTTACACTGGTATCAGCAGAAACCTGGAGAAACCTCAATTCTTGATTAAACTTGCAACCAGCTTTCAGTCTGGTTTTCCAGCTCGCTTCAGTGGCAGTGGATTCGGATCTGGACTTCACTCTGACCATCAGTGGAGTCCAGCTCAGCGATGCAGATTATTACTGTCAGAGGAGTTACATAGTGGTCCTGTGTTCACACAGTGATACAGAGTCGCCACAAAACCTCCCCTCACTCAGTCAGGCTGGGCACAGAGACTGCACTGCTGCAGGGATTTACTGGGTGCTGAGTTGGAGGATGTGAAACAACACAATCACACACTCTGTGGAGGAGAGAAACACACCACACTAACTCACTACTGATAATAAATGACTTTATTCAGAATGACATCCTTCACTCAGAATATGGTGAGTATCTACAGTGTAGAGTGATCATCATTAGTAGAGTCAGTCAGACAAAGTGCTGCACTCACAGCCAATACAGCCTCCACTTCCATTAATATCAGCACAAACCAACTCATCAGTTCATCCACCACACTGATCTCCAAATACAGCAATTAAGTTAAACAGAGATAGTAACTCACTATGTAATGAATCATTATCATAAACTATCCACTGTAAAAACAACACAGTGCTCTCACTGATATAATTGCACTAATTTTTCTTTGAACATAAAGCTTCTCACACTTCATCCTCCAATTAATTCAGTTTAGAAAAATTCTCCAAAATAATCCCCAATTTGTTGAAGACTCTCACAGATCTATTGTAACTTTTTCTTTTGCATGTTGAAATGAAGAGAGGAGACCAGTCTGGTTGTAGCCTTCTTCTGTCTTTACCTGCAGAATCAGATCAAATAAGGTCCAGTCTGATCCACTGAGTTACACTTTTGCTTGGCATCTATCCTTGCCCGAGTTCAAAGAGACACTGAAAATTAGTTGGGAGTGTCACTGTAAAGTTCAAACAACACAGGCTTCTGATACAGTCTTGGTGTCATCACGCTCATCTAAACATCACCGTAACTTTTTCATTACTCCTTCTATAAAACCCACTTTCACCTCCTTTAAACAAGCTCTTTTCTCCTTTTCCCTCTTAAAACTGTTTCATTTTTCATTCTCCCTCCAGAAAGGAGTGGCTTCCAGTCTCCAACTTCCAGTTTGGTTCCTCCTCCAAAAGTCCACCACAGTGATACAAACTCATTCAGTGGCCGTACAAAAACCTGCTGCTCACACTACAATCTCTACACACACTGTTCTCAGACATGCTGACCATTACACACTGCCTTCTAGAAACACACTGATCACAAACACACACACACACACACGCATACACACACACACACACACACACACACACACACACAGCACACACACACTCCGATTCACACACTGATCTCACACACACACACTGATGTCTATACACACTGCTTTATACAGACTTTCTCTAACCTGTAGAGTAACTCTGACTGCTTATATCAAATAAAGATTTTAAATGTTTCTAAAAGTTATGTTTTACAGTGGTGTAAAATAAATTTCCATCAGTATTTTTTATCCACTTTTCATTTCTCCTGTCAGGATCTAAACTGTTTTCAGCTGCAGTGTTACACTATTTAACACTCAATAACTTACAGAGACACTCTAAAGGAAACAGTTACAAATGAGAAACATGAAACCCCCTCTGCTGACACTTCAGTATAAATATATACTTGCTCAAACATCAGGAGAAAAATCATTTGTTTTAATGGTCACTTTTTTACAGTTTAAGGTGGTGGAATACGTTTGTAAAACACTGTAAATAAATCAATTACAAATACAAACACCAAACTAAAGATGACAAATGAAGTGTTGACCCATTTAAATTTACATTTGAAGTATTTACATGGTGGTAATATCGCTGATGCCTCACATCAAAGAAGGACTTGCCGATCCCGCTTTGTTCAAGGTGGGTTTCCCCCACAGTTCAAAGACATGCGTGGTAGAATTGCGACCTTTAATGTGTGTTTGTGCCCGATGATGGACTAGTGCCCCGTCTAGGTTTGATTTCCACCCTTGCGCTCAGAGTTGCTGGCTGGACAACGGCTCCCCCGTGACTCTATTCAGGAATAAGCGGTATTGAAAATGGATGCACAAGCCACATGGCTCTGGTGCTGTTCCTCTCCAGTAGCTCCATAGATTTTTAGCTCATTTGATCTCTTTTCACACTTTTTCCACATGCTTTGTGTAATGGAACTGAAAATTATATATAGTTCATTATTAAGAATCATAATAAAATATTATTTTTGTTTAGTGAATTCTCAAAATAAATATTATAGTTAAATTACAGTATTGTTTTGTTCTAGGTTCATATTTGTATTTTACTTTGATCATCCAATTGTGCACCTAATCTGCAACTGTATATTGAATCTCCGTGTCATCCGTAGCTTTGGGTGGAAATATGTACATTTCTGGGACAAGTTAACGGAGAGAAATAATTGTCACATCAGTTCTAGTCATCCCTTGATGTATTTTTAGTGGATAGTTAGTGTATCTTGTCCCAATGTGTGCTCATATTCTCAATTTTCTTGTATTTTTCACACTCAGAGGTCATGCAGTTGGTGCATGATGATCTTAAGGCAGGGGTTCTAACCTGGGGGTCGCAATGCATTTAGTGGGATTGAGTTGGACATAATTCAAAACCATCTAGATTAATCGGGGGTTAGTGGGCTATTAACTCCTAGTATTAAGATCTCTGTTTTTTCAGAGTTTAGTTAAAGGAAATTTGGTGTCATCCAGTTTTTAATTTCTTTAACACAGTTTGTTATTGTACTGAGGCAATGATCCTCAATTGTTTGACTGATATGTAAAGGTGGGTGTCATCAGCATAGCAGTGAAAGTCAATGTCATAGTTTTGGATGACATCATCCAGCGATAGTAAGTAGAGGGAGAAGACTAATGGGCCTAGGACAGACCCCTGTGGAATTCCATATTTTACTTTGGTGCATAGGAGTGATACAGCATGTTTACACACCAGAGGTGAAGTTTCATCAGGTATGACTGAAACCAGTTTAGACTGATCTTTAATTCCTAAGTGATTCTCAATCTATGAAGCAAATGGAATGGTCAATAGTATCGAATGCGGCACTAAGATCCAATAATACTAAAATAGCATTACGGTTTCTATCACGGGAGAGTAGGAGGTCATTTGTAACTTTTAGTAGGGCTGTTTAGTGCTGGTGTTAGGGTCTAAATCCAGATTTGAGTGCAGTACTGAGGTTTATTTTAAGGCTTTAACACATTTTGAATAGTGCCACACTATGGAGGGTGCTGTGTGTGCAGGCATGTTCACTAAAGAACAGAAGACAAAGCAAGTCAAACTGTCAGTCCTCTCCCTCCTTCTTGTGTCATCCTGGGTGTCTGAGTCAACCACCCACACTGGCTTGACCTGAGAGAATGATGGGCAGCAGGCCTCATATCGGTGTGAACCTGCTGCCACTACATTTGCTCTTCTTGGGCCATAGTGTGTTCTACACATATCCCATGGATATTTTCAACTGTAAAAATGCAACCAGGAGCTAAAGGGGTTTTCTCTTTGTATTCTAGAGAGGAGCTGCTGGCTCTGGAGAACAAAGAGACGCAGCCAGAACACTACAATCGCTCTCAGCTGAGAAGGAGACCCCAGCGCTGCAAGGCCAGAGCTAATCTAAAGTTGGAGCAGAAGGCCAACAGGTGGCTGATGCAACCATCTGTCCCTCTGTTATCATGATGAATGTGAACTCAATGCCAAACAAGATCGACAGTTGTCTGCACTGAGTTGTCTGCCCTAGTGTCTACCCTGAAGACATCGTGCATTGTTCCAAAAAGAGCCAGCCAAATGAGCTGGCCAAGTGACTTCCCGTCTAATGAAGATGTTGGAGCAGCTCTTCTTCTGTCTCCTCAGACCCCAGGTGCCACTTGCCCAGGATGGTCTGCAGTTTGCATACCAGACAGGTGTTGGTGTGGAAGACGCCATCATCTACCTGCTACACCGAGCACCTAGCACCTAGATAAGGGGAATGGCACAGTGAAGATCCTGTTGCTGGACTTCTCAAGTGCTTACAACACCATCCAGCCCCTTATGCTGCAGGACAAATTGAATGGGCGAGGTACTCTGCCTGGTCACCGGATCTGCAGCCAATTCACGACAGACCGCAATAAGTCAGGTTAAAGGACACGCGTCTGTCACTGACCAGCAGCACTAGCATCCAGGCATGGTGCCGGGCCCCCTCCTCACCATGTACACAGCAGATCTCTGCTACAACTCAGAGATGTTTCTCATCCAGACATTTGCTGATGATACAACCATAGTCTGGTGTATCAGGGATGATAGTGAGGAGTATCAGAGCCTGGTGAGAGACTTTGCAGACTGATACCAAAGGAATCATCTGCAGCTCAACACCTCAAAGACCAAGGAGCTGATCATGACTTTGGGAGGTCCAGACCAAAGTCCCAACCAGTTCTGATTGAAGGAGATAAAGTGAGTGCTACACTCTATACTACCTCAGGCTGTGGCTGGACAGCAAGCTGGACTGACATGGAACATTCTGAGCTACCACCTGTACAGAAATGGACAGAGTACTGTACTTTCTGAGGAGTACATGGTCCCTTCGAAGATCTGGTGCAGGAAACTTCTTCTGGAGTGTCCTGTTCTTGTGCTGTGGTGTGTGCCTAAAGGCATTTTTCAAGAAGGACACATACAAAGCTGGAATAAATTGATGATCAGGCGGTTGGCTCTAGGTGGTTGGCACAAAGCTGGACTCTCTGGTGTCAGTGGCAGAGGAAGAGGACTTGGAAACTACTGACATTATGGACAATGCTGGTCACCCTCACATGAGAATCATCAGCCACAACGAGGAGCCTGCCTGTTCAGTGACAGATTGCTCCCTTCCCAAGTGCAGGACCAATAGACTTAAAAACTCTTTTGTCCCTCACACCATCAGACTGTACAACTCCTTTCTTTGGGGAAGAAGTGGTAACAGGAGGACAAAGGAAGGGAAGGAGCAGAATCTGCAACCCGACCAACACTCCACAACACAACCAGACATTGTCCAATAACAGTTAACATGTGCAATACCCCCTCCTACAGGACTACTTTTTCATGTCCTATCTATCTATACTGTATATTGTAATATAGTCTCTATATTATATATTCTTTATATGTCTATAATGTTTCTTTACTAAATTATTATCTTCACTATCTACTCTTTGCTGTACTATATTGATGCTGCTGCTCAAACCTCCCAAAGGGATCAATAAAGTTCTATCTAATCTAATCTAATTTACAGTTTCAACATTTATGTATTACAGAGGAAATGAAATATATTTTAATTTGAAATAATTTCTTCTACTTTTTAATTAAACATACATTTGCTCATCTGTTGCAGTCAAGTAGCCTATTAAAGTATTGATTGTATTGATTATTGATACAGAAAGATGATCCTCCAGTAGATGATCTACAGAAGTAAAACTGGTGAAGTTCTGTTTAGAATATATTTACATAGACAGAAGACACGTTACACTGAGAGCTCCATGCCTCAGTGCTCTGGGAGTGTTTATAGTTCTGTGAGTTTAGCACTTCATGTCTAAAAGACTACTACAAAAACTACTTCACCCACAAACAGCAGCCATGACTTTAATCCCCATCTTCATCTGGATTCTGATCTTCTGCATTAAAGGTGAGATTTTCTAAATTATGTTAAAATAATGTAATATTTAGGTCCTAATGGCAAGTAATAAAAGTGTTTTATTTTATATATATTTATTTATCCAGAATCCAGAGGTCAGGTGACTGTGACTCAGACTCCTGCAGTGAAATCTGCTCTTCCAGGAGACACCATCACCATCAGGTGCAGAACCAGCCCTGAGGTATATCAAGATTGGGGCTATCAGCCTCTTCATTGGTATCTACAGAAACCTGGAGAAGCTCCTAAACTCCTGATTATAAAAGCAAATGAGTTACAGTCTGGATTTCCAGCTCGTTTCAGTGGCAGTGGATCTAAATCTGACTTCACTCTGACCATCAGTGGAGTCCAGCCTGAAGATGCTGGAGATTATTACTGTCAGTGTTCATTGTCCAAGCAGCTGTGTGTTCACACAGTGATACGGAGTCGTACAAAAACTTTCCTCACTCAGTCAGGCTGCACAGAAAGGTTGAGGATGTGAAACAGCACAATCACACACTCTGTGGAGGAGAGAAAAC
>CM067511.1:34241399-34314873 GCA_034509495.1 Acestrorhynchus altus | reverse complement strand
CAGTGTAGTTACTGAAACTGTATCAGAAATACAGTCCGGTAGCCGGTATTAAAGATCGGTAACAGTGTAGTTACTGAAAGTGTATCAGAAACACAGTCCGGTACATATGCACACAGATCAATGTTCAGTATTGGTATAGACCATGGGCTTGGGTGCCAACATTGCAGGGGCACAGGGATGGGACTGGCATGGGGACTAGATCAGCTAGGGCTTATATAGAAGTGGCCGACTTGGTGGGCAGTTTGGTAGTACTGTCTGGAACACTGTCTGATACTGTGATGCTGTAGATATTTGGCAGCATCTCAGACCCCATGAACATCTTGCTAACTTTACTCATCACCCCCCAAAAAAACACCTGGTTAGCCCTCTAAGGACAACATGTTGGCTCAGGGTCCTGCACTAATTTCAGCCCATTCTTGTGCATGTTGGTTGGTTTCCTCCCGTTAACTACTTGGTTCCTTTTGAAACGTACAACTTTTGAAGGAACTGGATGATCAATATCTGAGCAGCGATCAGTAAAAGATTCTCCATATAAAAACCCCGCAGTGCATAAATATTTTTACAGGAACATGAAGACCACACACTCCACTCACAAAACAAGCACTCCACTCAAAGCATACACACTACCCACACACACTCAATACAAACACCACACAACACACACTCCACACACAGCACACACACACACTGCATATACACTACCCACACACACAATCACCATACAATCACCACATACTCCACACACAAACACTCCACACACACTCCACAACACATAGCACACATTTCACACAGCACACACACACCATACCACACATCACATAGGCTCCACATTGTACAGACTCCACACACACTCCACAACACACACAACAAATGCCACACACTCCACACCATACGATACACCAAACACACTCCACCCAACACACACCGCACACACTATGAACCACACAAACACCATACACTCCACATAACACTCACTTCACACAACACACACAGACACTCAGAAACACCATACAAAGACTTGCCATCGTGGATGGCAACCCATCACCTCAAACTCAACGCCAGCACAAGTGAACTGCTATTCATTCCTGAAAGCACTGGTCCTCACCCTGGTCTCACCATCTCCCTTGAGAACTCACTGGTCACTCCATCTGCTGAAGCACAGAGCCTTGGTATAGTTGTGGATGACTCGGCTCATGTTGCAAACCTGACTTGGTCATGCAGATGTTCTCCTTTACAACATCAGGAGAATTCGACCTTTTCTGTCTAGAGAGGATTTCAGGTGCTTGTTCAGTCTCTTGTCATTTCAAGACTAGATCTGCATCTCTCTTCTAGCTGGCCTTCCTATGAGACCATCAGACCCTTCAGCTCATCCAGAATGCAGCAGCACCATTCAATTTCAACATCTTAAAATTCAGTCATTTAACTCCTCTGCTGCGTTCCCTTCATTGGCTCCCTGTAGCTGAACATCAGATTCAGAACCTTGATGATGACCTACAAAACCAAAACTGTACCAGCACGTCCATACATGATGGCAACGGTCAAAACTCGAGCTGTAACAAGAGCCCATCGAGCTTCAAGTACAGCTCGGTTTGACCCACCGTCCCTCAGAACGCAAAGAAAACATGCATCCAGACTCTTTTCTGTTCTGGCACCAAAATGGTGGAACAAACTTCTCCTGAAGGTCCAAACAGAGTGCCTCACTGTCTTCAAACACAGACTGAAGACCATCTCTTTCAAGAGTATTTAACTCCATAAAGATTTATTCTGAATCTTGTTAGTCCCCAACCTGACTTTTGTTTTCAGCAGCATGTAAGTGTGAGGAAACTCTGGATTCCAGCCTCGTCTACTAGCTGAGGATTTCTAAATGAACAGCAAAGCACTTTTGTAAGTTGCTCTGGAAAAGGGCATCTGATAAATGTCATAGATGTACATGTAAATGTAGTGCTTTGGTGTAAGCAATGGAAAATGAAGGGATTTGTGAATTTCGCAGTGATGGTTAAAAAAAGATCTGAATCATTTGTAAGAAACCTAGGAATAGTGTTTATAGTTGGTGATTAAAATGGTGATTTTTGATATTGTGCTCTGTTTCTCATTGTTTAATTCAGAAGCCTGGTTACAGTGTTGAAGAAATCTGTAACTGTAACAACTGTAATATTTTGTTAGCATTTGAAATGATATCCGTGTATATGTACATTTTTGCAGGATCCACATTACATACATATTTGCATGTTTTGTGACCTGCTTGTGAGTCGTCCTATCCACGGGGCACCCTTTTGCCAAATACACATAACACATGCTTTAATGTGCCTGAAAAAGAATTCTGAAAATCATGCATCTTGTTTGTTGTGCACACAGCGTCAAAACATGTCAGATTTCACTGCAGTGAGGTTAAGGTTAGGTTTAGTTGGAGGTAGAGGTTCAGGTCATATAATTATGATGCTGATTTCCTAATGTTCTCTGTTCAAATCATTACATTTCTGTGTGTCTAGGCTACATCCAGTTCACTCCAGAAACATACATATTGTACAACTCCTGAAATGCTCTTTTAGTCTCATATTCAGTCTGATATTCTTACAAATTCATCTTGAAACTAAGGAAGATAAGGTACAGAGGTACAGAATTCCTTACAGAATTTACAGCTAGAAAATCTAGAGATCCATAGTGCAGCGAGGGAGGAAGGCCATAAAGACCAGGTGGAAGATGTATCATCTGTAAAAACCTCTCTGTGACAAATAAGTCACAAGTGTGTTTTTCACAACACAGTTGTCTTGATCGTTAAAAAACCCAATGAATTATTCTAAATAAATTAATTATTGGCACATATTGTGTTTGAACCATTCGAATGGTAAAGTGTGTAAATATTTTACATAATATTTCTGATTCATTGTTTAAATACATTTTTCTTGCAGGCGTCTCTATGAAACAAGACTGATCTCTGTGCCTAAGGATGCCTTTGCCAACATGGTCAACATCTCAGTAATGTGGGTGAAGTAGATGTTAAGCATGCTTAGACGTTATCATAATATTGGCTTACCATGTGTGCCCTTGCCATGCTACCGAAGGTTCAAACTAAAACACTACATGGTTAACATCGCACAGTTTCTTAGAAATGTAGGAAATAAAATAGGTTAAAACATGACTGATGCCATTAGATACATTTTCAGTACTGGCATGAGTGACTCCACTCAACAGGAAGTTGGTCCTTTTAGAATTTGGGCATTTATTGTATACTCATAATCAAATAAGTACTTGCATTTAGAAGGAATCAACTGACATGAAACTTGGTAGGTTGGTTTGACTTCGTGAGATATGTGAATCCTTAATTAATGTTTAAGTACTTCTTAATTAAGCACCAGCAGTGTTGGACATCCCAGTCTACCGGACTCTCCTCAGAATTGTGGCTAAAAGACCAAATGGAAGTTCAGGGACCGTCAGCATGTTTCAGAGCTTCCAGGGAAGGAACTGCAGGTCCTTCACAAACAGTTTCTGAAAGAACATTCTACAGGGAACTGCAGACCATCAGAATATGGAGCAGAGTGGCACACAAAAGGCCTTTGCTCTGTTTGGTCTTTGGGCCACAATTCTGTGGGCATTTTCCTGTTGACTGGGATTTCTACCACCTTCCTTCACACTATGGTCTTTGGCCCAAATGACATCACTGCTTTTAACCAAAATATATTCTAGTCTGTGTCTGTGTGTGTGTGTGTCTGTGTGTGTGTTTCTGTGTGTGTGTTTCTGTGTGTGTGTGTGTGTGTGTGTGTGTGTGTCTGTGTGTGTGTGTGTGTGTCTGTGTCTGTGTGTGTGTGTCTGTGTGGGTGTGTGTGTCTGTGTGTGTCTGTGTGTGTCTGTGTCTGTGTGCGTGTGTCTGTGTGGGTGTGTGTGTCTGTGTGTGTCTGTGTGGGTGTGGGTGTGTGTTTTCTGTGTGTGTGTGTGTCTGTGTGTGTGTGTGTGTCTGTGTGTGTGTTTCTGTGTGTGTGTGTGTGTGTGTCCGTGTCTGTGTGTGGGTGTCTGTGTGTCTGTGTGGGTGTCTGTGTGTGTCTGTGTGTGTGTGTGTGTGGGTTTGTGTGTTTTATCTATTTTCATTCTTTTTGTTTCAGCTCTTTGTCAGTTGATGTTTCTCTGAGGAGGATAGAAAAGCATTCTTTTTACAACCTGAAGAAGATCACACATATGTAAGTCCATTATCCCTTAAAATTCATTTTCATGCAAATAGAGTTCCATTTATTTCCATTTTAACAGGGTGTGACTCAACAAAACGTGATTAACAATAATAATCATATCTAGAACCCTTAGAGTCGATCAAAGTTTATTTATATATATTTATATAATGTTATAGTGCTTTTTACAATGGAGTTCTCACAAAGCAGCTTTATAGAAATCCGAGGAAGAAACCTTGAAAGCAACCAGAGCTTAAAAGGGGAACCCGTCCTCCTCTGGTCAACACCAGAGAGCACAGACAGAAAGCACAAAGAGGTGTAAAAGAATAAAGACCTACTTTGACTCTGACAGAGAGAGCAGGCCGTGATTGGGTCAGAATGAGGTTTGAGAGAATGCGAGTGACTGTAGGATACAAGCTCAGTGTTAATATGGAAGTTCACGCTAGTTATACAGTCGTAAGCTGTCAGCGGAGTCTCTAGTGTGGGACGAGTGACCCAATGCAATGATCCCAATGAGGGCAGCATCAGAGGAGAGCAGAGTAGAGTAATGGCTTGCTTTACTTTTCTAATTTAAATACTTTTTAATACTTTTAATTTAAATACTTTACTTTTCTAATTTCATATTTCCTTCCAGAAAATCCAGAAAGAAAGAAATAACAACTGCACTTTAAGGCAGAGACTCTGAAAGCTGCAGTGACAAGTCACAGGTCCTGAAAGCCACGGTCGGCTTTATCCTGACCTGTACTCTAACGCATTAAAGCCAAGTGTAATTTAGAGACTTGAGTTTTTGAGACATTTGTATACAAAATAAGAAAAACATATAAATATTATAGAATCTGTGGGGTCAAAGCTGTGACTCACAAGTCGGCCCAGCTCCGTATTTTCTGTTGCAGCAGTAAAGTAACTGCCAAACTTCAGTCATAAGATTTCATTTGAATACATATGAGGTGTTGATTAATTTAGACTGATTTATAGTTTTACATTGGCTGCATCCTTTGGTCAATATAGTTCATATTCCTGGTTCTGGTCCATACTAGCGAATATAAAATTTCATGGTGGTTGTGAATTCCTACACCTGTCAGATTACTGCTGTAAGAGGACTGGCCATTGTGGATTTTATTGGTAATACTTGCGAAATTATGCACTAATCATCACAAACTCACATACACACTATATGGACATGGACAAACGTATTGGGGCTCCTGCTCCTTCACCGTTTCTTCTGAAATGAAGAGTATTAAAAATAATTTGTCCTGCATTTGTTGGAGTAACTGTCTCTAATGTACAGCGAAGACTTTCTACTATATTCTGGAACAATATCAGGATGTTGGTCAGGATGGTCAGGATGTTGAATGATCAGAAATCATATCAAATCAAATTCATTTGTATAGCACTTTTTGCAGCTGATGTCAGAAAACAGGTTTACAAAGATAAAAATGAAGATGATCAACAATACATTTGTAACCTAATCTAGGGCTGTTTCAGTACTGAGTCTCAGTAATGAGGCCTGAATGATAAATGTGATTCTTTGTGCAGGTATCTGCACAGTTGTTGGGCCACAGCTTAGATATAAATGGTAAATTAGAAATAGGTCTGTAATTAGACAGTAATTACACTCTGATCCAGCTCTGCTTTCTGATCAGTGGTTTAATAACTGCTCCTTTAAAAGCTTTAGGTTTGTGACCTCAAACAAGAGAAGAGTTTACTGTTGCTGAGCGAGGTTTGATTAGAGCTGGCAGCGCTTCTTTACGCTGGTTTGATGGGATTGAATTTAGAGAGCAGGAGCAGAATTTGTGGAGTAAATCATTGTCTGATATTCTGTCTGTGGAAGTGTGTGAAAGGGTTCTAACTTTTCTTCCAGATCTATATTTTGTTCTATGTCTGTCACATATCTGTCCTGGTCATCTCCTGTCTTGTCTTTGTTTTGTTTATCTCCCCACATGCTTCTGAGCACATGTCCTGTCTCCACCCTTTCCCAGCTGTGTCTTATTTGTAACCTCCCAGTCATGATTATGTCTCGGTGTGTCCTATGTTCTCTGTGTTTAAAATCACTTTGTTCCAGTCAGTCGTGGACGGTCTTGTTGTTTGGTCTATTGGAGTGATGGTTAGTGTTGCTGGTGGTCTGTGTATTTGTAGTCTGTCTGTTTTGCAACCCGTTTACATTATTAACTCTGCAAGTACTTCTGCTATCCTGTCTTCTCTGTTCAGCTCACTAACCTGACAATATATTATTGTAATATAGTCTCTATATTATATATTCTTTATATTTCTGTTTTCTTGACTAAATTATTCTCTTTTCTGTACTGTACTGATGCTGCTACTGGAACCTTAATTTCTCTGAGGAAAGCCTCTCAAGGGATCAATAAAGTGCTATTCTATCCTATTCTATCATATATCAGCCGCACCAGATGGCAAAGTGTTTGGGCTTAATATTAGGGGTTTAATCTTCTGTCTAATATTTTCTATTTTATGATTGAAAGTCAATAAAGATATTAGTAGTGAAATTTGATGGAATCATCAGTGGTTGACCTGCCTGGATTTTTGTAAGTTTTGAGATTGCACTGAAGAGTAATCTGGTATTGTTTTTGTATTTTTCGATCAGCAAGGATAAATAATCTGAATGAGTTTTTTTCTGCCTCAGCTGTTTACACACTAAGTGGTGCTAATCAAATCAAATCAGAGCAGCTTGACAGAAATCAGAAATAAAATGGTGAACAACACATGAACAAAGGATCAAAGACAGATCCTCTAGTGAGCAAACCAAAGGGTGCCAGTGCAGGAAAAACTCCTCCAGAGCTGGAGGAAGAAACCTCGTGTGGAACCAGGCTCACAAGGGTGAGGACCATCCTCCTCTGGACAACCTACTTATACACAGTTAGGGGACACTGGACTGCCACACATCTGTTCTAATACTTGGGGACTGAAGTAATGTTAGTTCTCTGGTGGACAGAATAGGAACAGGACATTTCTACACAGTTGGTGATGGTGGGTGAGCAGCTAGTCCATGGCAGGGTTGGAAACTAGTCCAGGTCCAGTAGCCGGAAGATGGAAAGCCAGTGTAAAGATGTATCAGGGGAGCTTGAGGTCCTTCTCAGATGGAGCAGAAGAGCTTGTGGTTAGGACCTAATCAGTTCTGGCTGGTGGGTCATCGTTAACTCGAAAAAGATACAGATATTATTTAGTTTTAAATTTAAAAAGAGAACAGAGAATGTAAACATTACCAGAGTGTGGCCAGTGACTCTGGCAGATCTGACTATAACAGCCAAAGGTTTTAATCGTTTGCTGTAGATGATCTTATTGAACATTTCATACAATAGCAAGGGGATTTTGTGCAAGCTGTAGCACATATGAAATTATGTTTGGATTTAATTCAGGGCACAGACACAGTTCGTTGGTGAGCCTAGGCAGTGCCACAAAGTAGCTCGCAGATGGTGGGTTTAACTTGTCAGTCTGCAGCCTGGTCCTGGCTCTGGTTTGTCAGCAACTGTTAATGCTACTCTGCCAACTAACTAATAGGCTATGGGCTATGCTTCACGAAAGAGCAAACTATGGCGTTGGACATCATCTGGGCCAGTTTAATCCCTTTAGTGAATTTAATATTATCCTTAGTGTCTTCACTCTGCTGCAGATGGATATTGTTGGCCCCTACATGGATGACTCTCCTTGAATATTTCTTAATAGCTAAAGATGGCCACTAATGTCCAGTGCCCTGGCTCCCGGTAAACAGCAGACTGTGACCGCTGGTGCCCCTAGAGGATTAGCTAGCTTCCTATCTCCTATGAGTGTCACATGAGACCAGAGTTCTTTTAACAGGCTCCTCAACATGTGGTTTGAGCACTGAGTAAGACGACTGAAGAGGAGCACTGAGCACTGAACAGGTGGGCTGACCAGGGCCACTGAGCAAGAGGGCTGAGTAGGAGCCCTAAGCAGGAAGGCTGAACAAGAGCACTGAGCAAAAGCAATGAGCAGGAGCACTGAGCTGGAGCACTGATCAAGACCACTGAGCAGGAAGGCTGAACAAGAGTGCTGGGCAAAAGAGTTGAGCAAGAGGTTCATGACAGTGTTTTGTAGTTAGAACTGAAACAGTGCCCCCAGTGGCCAATGTGTCCTGGAGTTTTAAGGCTAGTAGATAATTCTTAGTACCAATTTCAGTACCACAACACAAATAAAAACAATAAAATAAATATATTTCAATATGAAATCTTTTGTCTTATAACAATCCAAGCAGTTAATAAGTGTTCAGCTGATTAAAGAGACAAATGATAATTGATATGAATAGTGATAAGTGTAAAGTAGAAAAGTGAAAGTGCAGCACAATATAATATAAAGGGCATAATTGTTTGTGGTCTGCTGAATGCACCACTGTCTGGATGTGCCATGCCCTTGGTGCTGTTCCTGAACCACACATTATTGTTAATGGTGCAGGTGTAGAACTTTCACAGAACCTTAGAGGACAGTCTGACCCTTGAGCATCTGAGGTGGCAGAGAGGCTGATGGGCCTTCTTCACCAGGGAGTTGATGTGGCAGGACCATGACAGATTCTGCAAAATGTAAACTCCAAGGTACTTGAATTGGTCTACTCTTTCCACTGCAGCTCTGTTAATCCTGATGATGTGGTAGCTCCTCCTGCTTCTTGCTGGAGTTCACTATCAGCTTCCAGATCATCCAGCTTGGTGGTGAGTTAAGAAGGGATAATAATGTGAAATGCTCAGATGTAGTCAACAAACAGCATTTTAGCATAACTACCACTCCCTGTGTCCAGGACACACAGGGTGGAATGGAGCAGATGTGTGTTAGTGTCATCTGTAGAGCAGTTGGGGTGGTTTGCGAACTGTAGTGGATCCATAGAGTCTAGCAATGAAGAGGTAATAAAGTTCCTGACTAGCTTTTCAGAGCACTTCATCATGACTGATGTGAGGGCTACTGGGCAGTAAGCATTGAAGCAGGCTGACTGGGGTATATGTGGGACAGGATCGTTGAAATTGTTTAAAGCACTTTGGGACACCCAGTGTCAGAGAGGAAATGAAGATGGTTTTTCAATTACACCGAGCACAACTGTAAGAAACCTTGGGGTTATATTTGACTCTGACCTTGCATTCGACAGCCACATTAGTAACGTAGTAAAACAGAATTCTTCCACCTACGCAATATTAGTAAAATGTGTAAATCACACTTGCACAAGCACGCAGAGATACTGGTCCATGCATTCATCACATCTAGACTAGATTATTGTAATGCCCTTCTAGCTGGTAGTTCAGGGAAATCACTACAGAGACTCCAATCCGTACAAAACGCTGCTGCGAGGGTTCTCACCGGAACTCGGAAATGGCTTAGCTCCACATTACCTAAAAGACCTCTTAATACCCTACAACCCATCACGCAGACTGCGTTCTCAGGACGCAGGCCTATTGACCGTCCCTAGAATCAAAAAGAACACTGTTGAGCCCCCCAGCTCTGGAACAGCCTTCCTCCTACTGTTCGGGACTCAGACACTCTCTCCGTCTTTAAATCACGACTGAAAACATTTCTGTTTACGCAGGCTTTTCATTAACACCTCTAAGGGGACACTAATATTTCTCCCTCTCTCCCCCCCATGTCCTGAGCTGCCCCGGATGCCTGGCAGATACTGGTCCACTCATCCACTTCCTACTACCAACTGGCAGATTAGACTACACCACCTGCATGGACTTCAGTATTCATTTATACTTGTATCACTCTCAAGGTTTCTTCCTCCGAGTCTGAGGGAGATTTTCCTGCCACTGTTTGCCCACTGGCTGCTCGTTTGAGGCTCGGACCCAGATCTTTGTAAAGCTGCTTTGTGTCAAGTTCTCGTTGTAAAAAGCACTATATAAATAACATCTGATTTGATTTGATTTGAAAATCTAAACAAATTCTGGTGCAAGTTGAAATGTTCAGGCTTTGAGAATTCAACTGCTAATTTCGTCTGGTCACAGCATGTTCCTGGTGTTTACTTCCCTGAACATTTTTCAGACATCTCTCTTCATTATGGTGAACGGGTGCTCATTTGCTAGAGATGTGTCCAAACTTACCAGTCTGGAAGGTGAACTTTTGTAGTCCCAGTCTGCATAATACAGAGCGTCCTGATGGGTGCCACTAATTGGTCTGTTCAGTGTCCCCTTTAAATGGCGTGTAGCAGTGGTCCAGTTTCCTGATGACCCTGGTGGAGCAGGTGATGTGATGACAAACTTTGGCACTTTGCACTTGAGGTTGGCGCTGTTCTCCAAGCACAGCTTAACATCCCCCACCTCCATTTGACATCTTCTGACTCTTGGGCTCAGCCGTGACTCTGTCAAGCAGAAGAGGTTGCAGACTCATACACAGTGTCCCTCAAAGACTCAACATCCTCCAACATCTTTTAAAAGATTTATGCTTATACTACATCAGTGGTTACTGCAGCTTTTGGCTTAAATTTTGCCTTTTTGAAAGTTTTGTGTGGAGATCTACTTCAGCGGTCAGCATTCAGAAATAATAATGCTCACAGTTCAGGATGTGAACATGTTGATGACATGTTAATGTCAAGCTTTGTACTGAAACACACACCTTGAATCCCGTGTCTTTAAGGTGCTTTCCATTTCATTCTAAATATTCTGTGACATCATTTGGCTTTAGTTGTAGGACTTGTCTCTACACACGAAGCCTACTAGATATGATGTGTAGCTTACATCATTACCTCAAATCTCAGCAGATCTGCTTTGAGAAACATTTACGGCATTTATCAGACGCCTTTTTCCAGAGCAACTTAACAAAAGTGATTTGCTGTTCACTCAGAATGTCCTTATCTAGTAGACGAGGCTAGAATCTAGAGGTTCCTCACGCTTAGATCATGTTGAAACAAATGTCTTTATGGAGTTAAATCCTCCTGAAACAGATGAGTCTTCAGTCTGCGTTTGAAGACAGTGAGGGACTTTCAGACTGCCAGGGGATGTTCATTCCACCATTTTTGTGCCAGAACAGAAAAGAGTCTGGATGTATGTTCTCCTTGTGTTTTGAGGGACGGTGGGTCAAACCGAGCTGTACTTTAAGCTCGAAGGGCTCTTGGTACAGAGTTTTGACCATTGCCATCATGTATGGAGGGGCTGGTCCGTTTTTGGCTTTGTAGGTCAGCATCAAGGTTCTGAATCTGATGTTCAGGGAGCCAATGAAGGGAACACTGCAGAGGAGTTACGTGACTGAATTTAGGAACATTGAAGACGAGCCGCGCTGCTGCATTCTGGATAAGTTGCAATGGTCTGATGGTCTCATAGGAAGGTCAGCTAGAAGAGAGCTGCAGTTCTAGTCTTGAAATGACAAGAGACTGAACAAGCACCTGAGCTCCTTTCTAGACAGAAAAGGTCGAATTCTCCTGATGTTATAAAGGACCAAGTCAGGTTTGCAGCATGACCTGTGAACGATAACTGGTCATCCACTACTACACCAAGGCTCAGTGCTTTAGTAGATGGAGTGATCAGTGAGTTCTCAAGGGAAATGGTAAGGTCAGGGTGAGGACCAGTGCTTCCAGGAATGAATAGTAATTTAGTCTCGCTGGGGTCCAGTTTAAGTTGATGGGCTGCCATCCATGATGAGACATCAGGCAGACAAGCTGAGGTACGGGATGAGAACTGGGTGTCGGAGGGTGGGAAAGATAGAATGAGTTGAGTGTCATCAGCATATCAGTGGTCAGTAAAACCATGAGAAGATATTACTTTACCAAGAGAAACAAATGTGATTTGCCTGCAGTCTGAACACAGGGAAAATAGTGTCACACTGAAACCTGCATAAGTCCAGTCCAGAATGTAGGAGGAACCCAGGACAAAGAGATGAGAGAAGAGCTATCAAATGATGCTGTTTAAGTCACTAAAGAGATGATGGTTGACTTCATTATTTAAAAGCACTTTATTCACAAGTCACCACTGAGGAGTGGATGTACAGCTGGTAGACTTACATGTCTGTACTTTCTGAGTAGGCTGAGATCCTTCAGTGTGTGCACAAAACTCTTATCGACATTCCTTCAGTCTGTTGTCACAAGTAGTGTTTGGCAACATGACAAATGATAACAAAATGACAAACTATTTTAATGAACAACAGATAGATTTTTTTCTTTGGTGTGAGAAGCTCAAATTGCTCAGCTGGACTTTGAATTCTCCTCCATGAATCAGACTGACAACACAGGCAGGCGTATATATCTGAAAGTATCTGAAGACCAACAGTGAGGAAAGACTCAGTCATATGACCAAATATGTTTTCAGTGTTTTGTTTTTACATTATGACAGTCTCAAACTAAATCACAGCATCCAAGAAGGACACACACAGGCTGGACAAGCTGATCAGGTGGGCTGGCTCTCTGGTTGGCACAAAGCTGGACTGTTTGGTGTCAGTGGCAGAGAAGAGGACTCTGAAGAAGCTACTGGACATTATGGACAATGCCAGTCACCCTCTACACACTGTCATCAGCCACCAGAGGAGCCTGTTCACTGAGAGACTGTCCTTCCCAAGTGCAGGACCAACAGACTTAAAAACTCTCTTGTCCCGCAACTCCTCTCTGGGGGGGAGGAGGGGTAACAGGAGGATGGAGGAGGGGAATGATTAGGAACAACCAGTAACTCACAACCACAACACAACTGGACTTGGTGCAATAAACAGTTCAAAAGTTCAAAAGTGCAATAATAATAATAATTATAATAATAATAATAATAATAATAATGTGCAATACTGCCTCCTACTGGACTCTTTCTACTTTTTCTCAGGTACTATTTATATATATTGTATATTGTAATATAGTCTCTATATTATATATTCTTTATATTTATATAGTGTTTACTAAATTATCTCGTTCTACTCTTTTCTGTACTGTACTTATGTTGCGGCTGGAACCTTAATTTCCCTGAGGGAACCCTCCCGAGGGAACCCTCCCAAGGGATCAATAAATTTCTATCCTATCCTTTTTAATTTGTACACAATCTGACTGGATTGGTGGAGTCCAATAGAGGATCTGTAGAGGTGGTTTTGTAACCCTTTCCAGCCTGAAGAGCATCAGCAACTTCTTTTTTGGAGCTCCTCAGAAATCTCCTTTGTGCTCCATGATTCACTTCCACAGACTGTGAAGATCAGGCTTTGATAGATCCCTGTTCTTTAAATTAAACAGGCCACGCCCACTCACACCTGATTGCCTCCCACTAAGTGAAAACACCTGAGTCTAATGTCACCTTCAGATGATCTGCTGATCTTAAAGGTTCATACTTTTACCCTCACAGATCTGGAACCCTGGATCTGTTTCCTCCAGAAATAAATGATGAGTTATATTTTTGATTTTGGTTCACAAACTCAACACCACAGCCTTCTCCAGAAATCCTCCATCCTCTTCTCTGATATGAGGCCTAATACACTAAATATAATGAGGGGCAGGCGATACAGAATCAAAAATTGAAAAATAATTTTAGGGAAATATTTGCCGAAACAAAGCAAGTTAACAAGAAATGATCACTTATTAATGTCATCATCATTCCAGTGTGAATTTATTCTAAATCATTATGAACCCAAAGCTTACAGCTACATATTCTTTTGTTTTTACATTCAGTGGTCAGAGTTATTTCAGTATCTTTAATATCTGAATGTTGAAATCAGTAAAATCAGAAGAAGCCAATTAAATGCTTGCTGTCTGTCTGTGCTGTTTGGAGTAGAGTGTTTCCACAGTTCCCCTTAATTTACTTTTGATTAGTAGAGCTTTAAGCTGATGAAAATTAAAAATCTTTGAAAATATAAAGTGACAAATTCTAACACAAGAAAAAAAAGTTAATACGTATAATAATAATTAAATGCAATAACATCTGTTTAACCTGTATACTTTAGTGTCTTTGAGTTCCGGTCTTCTGATTCAAAGATTCTGAGACTGTTTCAGTTGGTTTATTGTAGTGGACACTGTCCCCCACCCTCTCTATGCCACACCAGTATTCAACGCATGGTTGGGCAAGCAGACTACACCATTAAGACTCCCTAATGCAGATGTTAATACTGCTCACCTACCTGTGTATGAGTCAAATGAGTGTCAGTTTCTGTCAAGATGAGTCAAAAACATATTGTAAATCAAACGGGTCTTTAAATGAATGCTTATGTATTTGTTGTTTGTGTATTTCATGATTATTGTTATTTTGTTTCTCTTAGAGAAATAAGAAACACCAGAAGTCTGACTGTCATCGATCATGAAGCTTTCAAGGATCTCCCAAGCTTAAAATACCTGTAAGGACATTATTCACCATCTTTATTTATTTTTTATTTATAAGTGGAACAATTCATGTTTTCTGTGATTTTTTATTTTTAAAGCTAAATCCAAATTTTATTTTGAAGAATTTTATATTATATGCACTCATGTGTGGGAAATATGACAATATTAACATGGCCATGATCAATTCTACTCATAAGATACACAGTATGGATATTGTCATCAGTCATCATTTCTTCATGGAACGGTAACCTGTCACATTCTACATTCTTTACAGAAGAGTAGAAAATATATGTCAAGTGTTTATTTAGTTTCAATTTTGAAAGTTATTTATATCAAATTAAAATTAAATTTCATCAACATCTGAACAAAACTAAAGTTGTCCAGAGAACATCTAGACAAAGAGCAGGAACAATGTTCTTTGGACAGATGAATCCAAAGCTGAATTATTTGGAGACAGTATCAGAAGACATTTTTGGATCAAACCAAACACAGCATTTGAGCAGAAGCAGCTCATATCAGCTGTGAACATGGTGGTGGGAGTGTGATGGTGTGGAGCTGCTCTGCTGCAGCAGGGTGTGGAGATCTCTCCATCATAGAAACCACTATGAGATCTTTATCATATCAGAGGGGGTTTGAGGAGAACAGAAGAGCGTCTGTACAAAGACTGACATAACATAAGATAATCCTTTATTAGTCCCACAGTGGGGAAAGTCACAGTGTTGCAGCAGCAAGGGGAGAGCAAGCTACTCAGTAAAATAAATATATAGTATATACACAGTAAAATATCTACAACATTATAAATAATAAATTTAAATATGTACAGATAATTGCACAATGGAGATGGAAACAGTGTTGCACATTTAGTTCAATCAAAAAGTCTAGTGTGTGGAGTTAAGTATGTGTGTCCGTGGTCTGCTGAGAGCAGTGCAGGTTGTAGAGTCTAACAGCAGCAGGGAGGAAGGACTGGTGATGCTGCTCCTTCACACACTTCGGTTGAAGCAGCCGGTCAATGAAGGAGCTGACCGGTGCTGCCAGAGTCTCATGCATGGGGTGGGAGTCATTCTCCAGCATAGATGTGAGTTTGGGTAAAATCCTTCCATCTCCCACCACCTGCACTGGGTCTAAGGAACTTCCCAGGACAGAACTGAGTTTGTTCATTGTCTTCCTGACTGCTGTCAAAAATATTCCTGCCCCAGCAGACCATTCCATAAAAGACAGTAGATGCTTCCACTGTGTCAAAGAAGGTCCTCAGGAGTGCTCCCTGTAGGTGAAGTCTGCTCTGGCCTCTTTTGTTAACGCAGTGGTAAAGCTCTCTAGGCTAACAAACAGGGTGGGTAACAAAACAACACAAACAACACAAACAACACAAACAACACAAACAACACAAACAACACAAACAACACAAACAACACAAACAACACAAACAACACAAACATTGACTACATACACAGGTAACATAACAGTGGACTGACCAAGACAGACTGAAACAAAGGGTCTTAAATACAAAACACTGGACACACCAGAATCTACTGATTACAAAGGGGCAGGGTTACAAACGAGACACAGGTGGGAATGGGCGGAGCAAGGGAGGAGATGGACCCAAAACAGACACAAACCATGTGCTAAGGAGCACATGGGGGCAAACTGACAGGGCTGACAAGAGACAGACATGACAGGGAGACAAAATGAATTGAATGCATTTTTGTCCTGTAACATTAAAATGTACAAAAAGTGAAGCACTGTGAGTACTTTCTGGATGCACTGTGTATGTCATGGTGTTCATGGGGTGTCCTAAAGAACTGCCATCAAGGAACACTATCAAAACATCCTGCAAAAGCAACTTCTCCCAACTTATGGAATGATTATAACTGTACATCATTATACCATATAAACAGCTAACCAAAACCATATATATATATATACAGGAATACATACTGACATCTAATGTTGATCTATAGCTAATGATGAACAATAGCAACTGAAGAACATTAGTTAATGAGGATCGATAGACCAATGACCTTCTGTTTCTGGCCCTCTTCATATTGTTCTGGACATAAAAAACAAACTTCGTAATGGGTCACAAGTTGTCGTCTAAAACTTAAAATGATGAAAAGCAGATTGTGTCAACAAATAGATACTGATAAAAATCAGACCTACAATTATATGAAATCAATATGAGAATAATGTTTATAAATAACATTTACAGGCCAGTTTCTGATGATTTACAGGCTTCATACAGTCATCTCTGAAAACTACCGCTATGAAACGGATTAAATGAGACTCAAATGAGCGAAACTGTTCCTCATTACTTTCACTTTCTTCATTATGAACAATCATCTGCAGTTAATGATCAAACACTTAAACACCAGAAGTCTTTACGTGACAATCTGACTTACCTGCTCAGGTGACAGGTTTTTGTGTAACGGCAGTAAAACCATGAAATGAAGGAAAAACGTTTGCGCTTTAGTGGATTTGATCGTCTCAGGTGTTTTCCAGGGTGTCTGTGGGTTTGAAGGGAAGGTTAACTGAGATGAATTGTGGAGTATTTAATGTTATAATCATCATCTTCAGTTGTTATTGCAGAGGTTTGTTCAACACTGGTCTGAACAAGTTTCCGGACCTGACCTGGATTCACTCTGAGGATCCAAACTTTTTGCTGTAAGCTACTAAAAAATAAAAGTGATGAAACAATGATTGATGTTTTATAGCACACCCTCGTGGCATGACAGCCAGGGTCATTTATAATGACGTGAGCTGTTTACAAGAAATTCCTGCAATGCTGTTTTTTTCTTTTTAAAGAGAAATGACTGATAATCTTTACATCACTGAAATTCCTGCCAATGCATTCCAAGGCATTTCCAATGAGGTATTAACACTGTAAGTACCATTGTTTCATAATGATTCAACATTACCACTTGATTAAAAAAATCTAAATAGTATCATTCATTATACGACCATTAATAATGTTTCATAAAAACTTACTGCACAATAATGCAAAAATCAACAAACACTGCAGTGATCAATTCCTTTGCATCGATTTATTCTGACAGAGTTTTCTTTTCTTAGCTTCAAAATAATAATATTATTAGTGTATTGTTTTGTTTTCTCTTCTTTCTGTCTAACAGGATGTTGTACAGTAATGGCTTTACGACGGTTCAGCCGCATGCCTTCAATGGAACAAAACTAGATGCTGTGTGAGGATTTTAAACCTAATTTTCTCCTCTGAGCAGAACTGTTCCTCCAGTCAGGATATGAAATATTAATTATTGTGAGAACTGCTTCCTTCTCTCAGCCTTTTATTGCTTAAGGGAATCATTTTGGACAGCTCATATAGTTTCCTTTTTTTATTTTGCAACATTGGTGTTTATGTTGGCAGTTCACTGCAAGGACAGATCCCCGTACAGGAGAGCATTTACTCTTCTCCCACATCCGTAATGAGTTAATTACATTTAGAGATTGTAAAATGTGTTTTTAATGCAGAGTAAAATAGTTATGTACCCATTAATGCACAATTCATTTATTTCATGCATTTTTCTTATTTCATTTCTTGGTTCTGGGGACAGTTTTGCTATTATTCAGTTTCTTGTTAGATTCTGTCACAGATGGAAAAATGTGGAAGGTTTTGGAATTTTTCAGGGCGGACTTTAGGGTCCAATAGTTTGCCCACATATTTTATACCCCAGTGAGATTAACTTTAAAATGAACACTTATAATGTTGCTTTCCATACATATGTAGATACCTCCACCGAAACAAGCAACTCACAGGACTCGATGACAGCATGTTTGCTGAAACCATTAATGGCCCAAAGCTCCTGTGAGTATTTATAAGGTTTTCTTTATGTATTTAATTGAATTTAATAAAAAAAATTAAATTCCTTCAAATATCCAAACACTCTATAAAACAAAGAAAAAGGCTTCTTATCTATCACAGATAAAGAATAGCTAGTATCTCACCTGACATTTCTTTTGTAATAGATGTGTAGAATTTAGTGAAAAGGTTAGAGCATTTATACTGTGAGTGAAATAATATGTTAATAAAGTGTATAAATATATCAATCAACCTTTATTTTCACATGGGAATACATACAGGGTAAGCCTCATTTTCAACGCAGCCGAGCATTTACAACTTAAATAAGGAATTAAATGTAAATAAAAAAAGAAATAAAAGCTTAAAAAGACAACCAAACAATTAAAATTTCATTTAAAGCAATTAAACATTTTCAAAGTATTCAAAGTATGATAAGTGGACAGGCCAAAATTTAAAACCATCAAATTAGGAGCTAATAAAAAACAAATAGGCATAATAGAATTCTACAAATGGACTTAAATAACTCTATTATTATAAAAAAAAAAACAACAGGCCAAAAAACAGAAAATAAATAAATAAATAAAAGAACAAAATATTAATAAATCAAATAAAAAGGTCAAATAAAAGTTTCTTATCTAAACCAGTAACCAGCTGTCTGGAGATTCCCGTAGTGAATTGTAGCTCAAAGTAGATTTTCCAGTTGCCAGTTCAGCCTCCCAGTACAGTTTAACAGCTGTCAGGTGATCCAGTCAGTAGACGGGGTCTGATTATTACTGCTGTTTATAGAAGTCTTGGATGAGAAATATGTAAATGGTCAGAGCGAGTTATAAATGAAAATGAACCAAAGTGTATCAGGTTCTGCTGCTACTGAGGATGAACTATCTATAGTCTGAAGAGGTGAGTGTTGTAAGGGTCACCAGTAATGAGCCTTAGAGCAGAATGATAGTCGAGGGGTTTGAGGACACTTGTGGATGCCTGTCTATAAACTACATCAACGTAGTCCAAGATGGGAAGTAAGTTTGCCTCTGTGATTCTTTTTCTGCTGAAGGTCAGTAGATAAATAAGAGTAGGAGCTATAGGGTCTAAACTGGAGGTTTCTATGAGGAATCTTTAACTCTACTTGAGTTCACTCTTGGGTCTCTCTGGCTCCATCAGAGCAGCTCTCCTTTATTACTTAAGTGGTGTGACATCACAGAGCCTGGCTGAAAGGGGATCTGCACCGATGGTCCCGTAGTTGAGCCAGTCAGGAGTCAAGAAGGAACTCGGACACAGTTAAAGGTTCCTGATGGAGTCTCACAGACAGACATTAATCTTAACCTGAGATTCTCTCACCTCAGATCTATATTTTCTATATATTTACACATTATTCGTTGGTTTATATAATTGTGGTTTTTTTTGTTGTCATCCGTACCAATATTGAGATCAAATCTACATCATTATATTATTATTTGTTGTTATTTGTGATAGTTTGTACTGGATTAAATCACTAATTTATAACTTAACTTACTCACAATCATAAAATGACAGAGTCATATATGAGCTGAAAATGTCAAAGAGGACAATGAAAGCTTTTGACCTTAAACTGAACAATGTCTTCTGTTCTCTGGGATTTCAGATGTAAAAGGAGTTACAAGCTTCCGTCAGACAGGATTATAAAGTATCCGGAGCGCTCGATGATACAGAGCATTCAGCAAGTCTCCGTGTTGTGTTTCACGGCTGTGTCTGAATCTATTTTTTAAGTTGAAGTGAATGTCTCACTAAAACCAGGCTGTTTTATTGACGAGGAATCATTATATTTACATAAATCTAAGAATATAAATGTTGTTCTGAGTTCTGAGTGGAAAAGGACCCAGAGGAGACTGGTCAGCTTGTGAACTATCCTCAACTGACCCTTGTGCTCTAATGTCACCTCTGTTCAGTGATGTTTCAGACTCTGGTGTCACCTCCCTTCCAACAAAAGGCCTGGAGTCTCTCAGGGAACTCAGCGCTCGGAATGTTTGGGCCCTAAAAAAGCTTCCACCAGTCAAAACCTTCAGGCATCTGATTACTGCTGATCTGACGTATCCAAGTCACTGCTGTGCTTTCAACAATCTGAAGAAGAAGAAGGGGTTTGTAGTTTTATTTGTTTTGTTTTGTTTTGTTTTTTTGGGGAATGTTAATAAAATGATAAACTATAAAACCACTTTTATCGTTTACACTGGCTGATAAATTGAGGCAAATGACTCGGAAACTGGAAAGATTAAACCTGCTATCAAAAAGTTATTTTGTTGGCATCTTCTGTCCATTTCAGGCTACTGGAGTATGTCTTTTGTAACTTGACTGCCATGTCCAACCAACATCATAAAAGATCGGCAGGTGCTCACATATCTCCAGTCCTCCACACTGGAACAGATGACTCTAGGAACACCAGGAATATGGACACCTACAACCATCAGGACTTCCACAGTGGCCTAAATGACCAAGCCTCTTTTGGTGAACACCCTGAACATGATGTGGGCTTTGGGGACACACTGAAGAACACCCAGGGGGACACTAGTCAGTACTTTGACAGTCAGTATGACTATGTTGTGTGTGAGGATGGAGAGGGCGTGGCATGCTCCCCAGCTCCTGATGAGTTCAACCCATGTGAGGATATCATGAACTTCAGTTTCTTGAGAGTGTCCGTCTGGTTTGTCAGTCTGTTGGCTGTACTGGGGAACGTTTTCGTTCTCTTTGTGCTTCTTACGAGCCGATTTAAACTTTCTGTCTCCCGATTCCTTATGTGCCACCTGGCCTTTGCTGACCTGTGTATGGGTATCTACCTGCTTCTCATCGCTTCTGTGGACCTTCACTCTCAGTCAGAGTACTATAATCATGCTATAGACTGGCAGACAGGGCCAGGGTGCACTCTTGCTGGATTCTTCTCTGTCTTTGCCAGTGAATTATCAGTTTACACACTGACTGCTATCACTTTGGAGCGATGGCACGCCATCAATTTTGCAATGCGTTTAGACCGAAAGCTGCGCATGTCCCATGCCTGTGCCATCATGCTTGGTGGCTGGCTCTTCTGCCTCCTTTTGGCCCTAATGCCTGTATTAGGGGTCAGCAGCTACCAGAAGGTCAGTATCTGCTTGCCCATGGACACTCCTACCCTTGTGGACCAAATCTACATTCTGTTTGTGCTCATTTTTAACATTGTAGCCTTTGCTGTCGTCTGTGCCTGCTACATCAAGATATACTGTGCTGTACACAACCCCACCTACACCTCAGCACGGAAAGACACCAACATTGCCAAGCGCATGGCTATACTCATTTTCACTGATTTCATCTGCATGGCACCCATCTCTTTTTATGCCATGTCAGCTGTGCTGGACCACCCACTCATAACCATGTCTAACTCCAAGATCCTGCTGGTGCTCTTCTACCCACTGAACTCCTGCGCTAATCCTTTTCTCTATGCTATCTTCACCAAAGCCTTCCAAGGCGATGTATTTATCCTTCTCAGCAAAGCTGGTATATGTGAGCGGCAAGCCCAACTGTTCCGGGGTCAAACTATCACTTCCAAGGCAAGTAGCGGAGGAACAAGCAGGAGAGAGAGAGAGCAAAAATCTCCTGTGGATACTCCACTTCACCTCCTGGAGTTTTCAGGCCGAGAGGGAACCAGAGAGAGCTGAGCCTTCTGGCACTCAACACATTTGACTTTAACTGATGCAATAAAATCAATGAATTTATTTGGAAAAATCAGTTAGAAAAACAGGATTATTCCCAGCAGACAAGATTGAGCCAACTCTGAACCAAATTTTATTACACAGAGTGATGCTTGAAAGTTTGTGACCCCTTCAAATATTCAAACTTAAAGCAGATCAGGAACCAAATCAAAGAAATCAGACAGAAATATCACTCTGATCATGGATTTACTGATGAAGATGATCAGTGTTTCATATCTGAGGGTGAAAGTCTGTGACTCTGCTTTCAGTATCTGCTGTGTCTCCTCTTGTGCAGCAATAACTGTAACTAAACATCTCCGTAACGGTTGATCAGTCCTGCACTAATCTGAGTTCATTCCTCCACAAACCAGCTTCAGCTCTGTGATGTTGGTGGTTTCCTCCATCAACTGCTGCTTCAGCTCCTTCACAACATCTCTACTGGATTAAGATCAGGACTCGGATTATTACCTTTAGTAGAACCACTTGTGATCTTAGTGTCGTTGTCTTTCTGCATGACCCACATTCTCTTGAGATTCAGCTCACAGACAGATGTGCTGATGCACTCCTTTAGAACTTGCTGCTATAATTCAGAATTTATTGTTTAATTAATTATGTTTTTCACATATGAGTACTATGCCAACTGCAGACGGACAGCAGTTCTTTTTGGAAAGCAGCAGCATTTTCCTTTCACCTTCAGATCATCTGCTGATTTTAAAGGTTCTCCTACTTTTACCCTCACAGATCTGGAACATTGGATTGTTTTCCTCAATAAATAAATGATCAGTGTGATATTTGAGTCTCTTTTTTTATTTGGTTCCTTTTCTGATGAGGCTTTAGCTCGAATGAATGAAATATATTTTAGAAAAGTATAAAGGGCTCAAAAACTTTCAAATCACTGTAGTTCAACAATATATGAATCATTTTTGCTCAGTCGTGCCTTTCTAACACATTTCAAAAGTTGTATTGCAATGAATGGGTCAGTTTTAATGTTTAAAATTCAGATATGTGTTTGCTAATTGTTTATAAAAATGTCTATAAATCAACTGTGCAGTTACATGAATATTTTTGTTGACAGCTACCTATTGATATGCATGCATATTTATATAAAAATAGTGTATAATGTTATATATTTTTATAAATATGATTGTTTAATTAAAATAAATAAAATAATAAAGAATGGCTTACTTTTTGAGGATGATTTGTTTGTCCACATTCTGTATTCAGTTAAATTGTTTCTATGCAGATATTTCTAAAATTGTGCCACTTATGTAATATGGGATAAGCTTTCTGGGCACAAACCAATCGTCTTGATGCATCGCCCAGGATGACCAGTTGTGGGACTGTGTCTGTACCCCAAAATTAAATTTAAACATAGAAAAATTAAAACAGTCCATCTTAAAGGGCCTGGTGGGTCACAGGAGCGATGGCATCAGTTTTGGCTGTACTGGTGAGAGTCGGTGGTCTGTTTTCAGGTGCCTTTTTCAGATGGAATGCACACTTCCTCAAAACTCTTACTTGGAACCGTATCAGGACCGGGGCATTTCAGGGGCTGACCATCTGCAGGTGTTCCTCACTTCTGCTGTTGTTAATCTGATGGCCGAGGGCTCATCTGGAGAGCTGGGAAGGGGTGGCAGAGTTGAAGGCATCCAGGGTGTCGGGGAGTTCTGGGTAATCTGGGCACTGTGCGTAATTCTTCTTGTAGTCTGTGATGCAGCTGATGGCCTTCCACATGCTCTGTAGGTCATTTGAGCTGAAGTGGCCTTGGATCCTGAGAGATGATGTGGACATTTCCCTCTTTATGTCCACTGACTTCATACAGCAGAGGTTCACATCACAGAGCTGAAGCTGGTTTGTGGAGGAATGAACTCAGATTAGTGCAGGACTGACCAACCGTTACGGAAACGTTTAGTTACAGTTATTGCTGCACAAGAGGAGACACAGCAGATACTGAAAGCAGAGTCACAGACTTTCACCCTCAGATATGAAACTGATCATCTTCATCAGTAAATCCATGATCAGAGTGATATTTCTGTCTGATTTGGTTCCTGATCTACTTTTATGACTCAAAAAAGGCATCGTAAACGCCACAAGAACCACTGCACCTCGTATTTGAATTTTAATGTTTTTAAATGAATGGAACAAGACAGCTTTGATACTAAAGCTGTGATATAAATGTATAGATTATTGTCGTTTCTTTTCTTACACTTTGATTTGCATTTAGTTACCATTCTGGGGAGCTTGCTGTCTAGATGTGTGTGCTCAGATAAGTGCTTTAGTCACTGAATTTGCCAGTTCGAAGTCATGTCTCCTTTGAATAATACTGTATTACTGGAGGAGCACATTTGTCTGGACTCGGTGTAAAAACCTTTTCTTTGAGATTAATGTTACAGACAATAAATCTACAAATAGCTATTTGACAAACATTTTAATGAAGGAAGGCATTAAATATGAGTCAGTCCAAGTAATCTGCAAGTGCACAGAGATGCGTATTATATCTGCAAATTATAATTATAAAAAAGTTACAGTGTAAAGATTTCACCATGTACAGTACTGTAAATATTTATCAAACACAATTAAAAAGGAAAAAAACAGCATTCGTTGGAAATTTACAGCATCATCATAATTCATACTGCACACCTAAGAATCAAACGCATCCAAGTTGATTTCCTATTTAAACATTTTTCTCCATAAATCTGAATTCTCTATGAATATCAACACAGCTAATTACACCTTTTACCTTTCACGAGAAATGCCCTCCTGTTTGGACTGGTACCAATGAAAGGCTGACCTCTGCTACCCACTTCCACCAGCTGCCCACCTTCCCGCTACTGAAACCTGCCTGGCTCGGTGCCCTTCTTGTATCACAGATTGTAGAAATTTACATGGAACTGATAATCTGTTACTATTACTATTATTATTATTATTATTATTATTATTATTATTACTACTATCATCATCACTCTAGTACACCTGAGCATTACAGCAGGCATGTGGTGTTCCAGTGTCCCTTTATCAATATCTATTAGTAGACTGATCAGAGAAGGATGGATCCAAAGTTACTTCGTCACCTCTGGTTTGCTGAGCTGGAAAGTCTAACTCTAAAGTGCAGTTCCTGCAGAAGCTGCAAGTGTGGCTCCAGCTCAGCAGGGTTGCTGCGAGGTGTTGTTTTCTAAGGTGATTACACTGAAAAGCCAAGGTGTCACTGTTATGAAACAGAAATTAAAGGTGATATATATGTCGTCCCATTAGATGTTTACATGAAGATGCAATTCAATGCACAATCTGTGTGCTTCATCTTGACCAGAGGTGTGAAATCCAGGATTCTCCAGGATTTTGTTCTGAAGATCAGAGCAGCTCTGCTGTACGCTAAACGAACCCAGGCAACCCAGACAGATATCTTTCTTATATATATATATATATATATATATATCTTACATGACCTTCTTTGACCAACTAATGCAGGCAGACTTTTGTTTCACATAATGTTACGGTCATTAACCACTTAAACACGTTACTAAATTCTAAAGGCTTAAACTGTACAACTCCACACGCAGCTGGAGAAAACGGCTGTATGTTAGCTATGGAGGCTCATAGTGTAATGGAGTGAACAGAGGCAGGAATGTGGATCATTAGCGTGTCGTGCAGATCACTCTGTTAAGTGCTTTTACTGTAGCTGTGGTACATTAGTAATGTGACCACTGGGTGTGAATTAACCTTATCGCTTAGCAATTGATGGGGTTCACTTCATCAGCTACACTAAGTGCAAATGTTTGTGGAACACCTTCAGCTACTTTAAGTTACACCCGTTACTGACAGATGTGCAAATGCACACACAGCTGGTCTAGTCCCTGTAGAGAAGTACTGCCAATTCACAAACACAAGTTGGATATATATGATTAAGTGCGTGTATGTGCAGATGGATATATCGGTTTGGGTGTGTGTATGTGCCGGTTTTGGATATAGTTGGTGTTCGTATGAGCAGATGTATATACAGTGTGTGTGTGTGTGTGTGTGTGTGTGTGTGTGTGTGTGTGTGTGTGTGTGTGTGTGTGTGTGTGCAGATGGATATATCGGTTTGGGTGTGTGTATTTACAGATGGATATAGATGGATTTCTCTCCCACAGAGGTGGGTAATCCAGACTGTGTGACTGGTTAACCATCGATGTAAATATATCATATCGAGTACAGAGGTGTCAACATTTTCAAAAACATTATATCAAGGGTTAGGGTTGCTGACCTTAACAGGGGACTGCTTGCTTTCTGGGCTCTTGCATAAAGAATGCTGCTTTCTGTTGCTTTGTGCCCCTTTCTCTTCTGGACACTGGACACTGGACACACTACATAATACCACGATGGTACCAATCGACGACCTTTATCAGTCGTGTGTAACTGAAGTGCTCTTAGTGAGGTACAGAGAGAGAGATAGTGATCGCTATCAGACTGAAGGTGTTTTCCAGCTGTGACTCCAACCGGGTCCCCCCACCGCACCGTGTTTACTATGCTGATTCAAAAACACTACACCGTTATAGCCTCTTTAGACAACAGAAAATCAGCCCACGACGCACGTATTTCAGCTGTAAAACAAAGCAAATGAGAATAATCATTCAAGCTGATTACAGAACAGTCTGGACACTGAACAGCTGGGCACGTGTGCTCACTGCCCCCTAGTGTGTGAACTGACTACAGAGTGTGTGTGTGTGTGTGTGTGTGTGTGTGTGTGTGTGTGTGTGTGATATGGGGGTGGGGTTAAATGCGGAGGATAAATTCCCCCGTGTGAAGCAGAATGAGTCTATGTGCACCTTTAGAGAAAAGAAGAAAACAAACAAACAAACAAACAAACAACACTTAACCTAAAAGGAACTTCACCGTTATGTCGTCTGTCAACGACTGATAACTGCAATATTCAGGAGCCAAAAACAACAGGATCAGCTTTTTGTGGCTTTTCCAACCTTTAACTGGGTAGTGTTCCATGTTCAGACTATGACCCGGAAAATTACAATACAATAGTGATAAAGATATTTAAAGTACCAGGTGTGCTGAAAATATATATGTGTACACACACACACACACACACACACACACACACACACACACACACACACACACACACACACACACACACACACAATTTGATTGCTGATGATTGGCAACAGATTAGGAATCTCTGTCAGTTCCTACTGTCCAACATCAATAGGTATTCAGGAATCAAGATTAGATTTTGTAGCTAATTTTAGCTCACCTGAACAAATTATGATTTGAATAAAGAGTAATTAGAGTAAAGAAGTAATGACTGAATTGTAACTAAGAAGTTTTGTAAAAGTACCAAATTATGACCCACTGTATATATGTGAATTAATTTTAACATTTGATTATTGATTCCATAGTTGTGGTCCTCCAGTCTCTAAATCTGGGAAGCAGTTGTAGTTCTGAACCAGTCGACATCAACAATCTTTAAAATATATAGTTACGGTGAACATTTATTCCTGTAAATCTTACAATGATAGGAGTACTGCCATGTATTTCTTTCTAGCTCTGCTTTTCATACATTATGTGGACGAGAGAAGATCAATCGTTATGCGATTGTGAAAGCTAACCGCGTAAGAAAGAGAGCAGACAGGCGGACGTTTCCTTAAGTAACTAAGAAATCACACAGCCAGTGTCTGTCTGAGGCTTCAGATCAGGTTCCTTCACAGGCTTAATGTCTTCATCTTGCTTGGGTTTCACTTTTGCCTAGAAACAAACACATTTGATGATGATAAGTAAACAGATTTCAGCACAATATGAAGACACCTGAATAAACAGGTTTATAATTACTCAGAGCTGTAATACTGGATCATTTTCCACAATAAAGAAATCAGAGTAACATTCTTTATGTACTTCTCTCCCATATAATCTACGTTTAACTCAAATGATAATCATACTTTCACAACTGTAACAGACTTTGAAGCACCACTGTACGGTACACTTTCCCCCAATCCCATTAGCGTCTTTAATAATAAAGTACCTTATCATCTTTCTGGCCTTTGGTGAGATCAAACGTGGCATAGACATCAGAAAGTACTGGTCACTACAGAGCAGGTAGCTCAAAGGTAATGGGCACCGACCAGACCATAACTGGCTGTCCAAAACAGGTGCTTCTGCAGGCACTTTATGGAAATATCTATCAAGCAAAAGAGTAACAATAGAGTAACCATCTCAGTAATCCTCCCTCCCACCCAGCAGACACAGGACGATATGAACACATTCATATTCATTTCTAGTTGAATTTTGCTGATGATGCGTGACGACATTGGAACATCATATAACGTCTAATACTAATGTGAATTAGATGAAGAGTGAAGTTATGCAACAAAAATCCAACATCTTCCAAACATCACATCCGTGCATCAAATTGATGTGAAATACCAACGTATTGTATGTTGACCAAAACCCAATGTCTATTAAATGTGATAATCTCACATTTCAGCTCAACGTGACATTCTTACATCAATAGACGGCTGATATTTTGTTGTTGTTGTGACTTTAAGTAACCAAAATCCAGCATCTTCTAAATGTCACATCCAAGCATCATAGTGCCGTTAAATACTGACATTTAGTTGTGAGGTGTGGTGACCCACTAAACATTAGAGGTCTAATGGACGTGCAGTTCATGTCTATATTGTGTCCGTCAGTCAAAGACCAATTCTACAGGGTGTGTAAACTAGGTGTGCTATTTGCACGTCCTAATACGACCCCACTTGGACGTCAATTTGCAGCCGAACATTTGAAATGGAACGAGGTCAAAGTGACGTCCTGTGTCTGCTGGGTCTGGTTTGCTTACAGTACCAGAGACCAGGCTTTGCAGTATGGCCGATGGAACGAGCATCTCTGCTGCTCCACACCTGAAAAGCATGCAAGCATCAGAAAACCTCAAAACAACGTAAAGGACTGGTGTTTATGATCCGCTTCTGTTATGTTTATTATGAATTTATTTCGATTCTGATTTTGTTTTCCTTTCACGTAAACATTTTTAGTTGTCTGTTTATTTTTGTTGCCATGGTGTCAGAGGTGTAAAAGGTTTCTGTTGATCACGTGTGGAGACGCCAAAAAACTCAAATAAGTCAAAGCATGTTATATATATTAAAAATGCACGTGTGTCCACATAAACTCACATGAAGCCGTTTTCTCTCTGACATTTCTCCAGAGTGTTTTTGATCAGGCTGCCAAGTTTCCTGAAGAACAGCTGTTCGGAGGGCTTAGCGGTGCTGCCTGGGCCTTTGGTCTGACGGTATTCCTTACACAGAACCTCTGCACGCGAGTAACCTGCAGCAGAACAATCACCGGGGCAGGTTATAAATATGGTATCACCACATATTTACACAGAAATCAGAAATGTTCAACCTCCATATTTAGTCTTTATCAGCTGAACAATAAAACAGGAATGTGTATGATTTTGGAGCAGCAGGATATCCGATCTACAGTGCCAGATCAGAACTATTCAACCCCGTCTACAATCCTGCAAACATTTCCAAACCCTTAATCTGCACAGACACAGTGAAGGACAGACTGTTACTGTCCTCTGTACCTCAGTATTACACACACACACACACACACACACACACACACACACACACATACACACCATGACGAGGGAAACACCCTGAACACCATATACAGTGTACAGGGCTGTGTGAAACAGCTGCCTCTCCAGTAGCTCCGTAGTTTTTAGCTCTTTTAACCTCTTTTCTTCACATGACCTTCATTTCCTTGAGGGAACCCTCTGCAGGGATCAATAAAGCTCGCTGTGTCAGTCGGTCTGTCTGTCATACAAACACGGTGTAAATGTCCCCTGTCTAAACAGGAACATCTGGGCAGTGAGAGTTTATTAGTAAAACACTGATATCAGAATAAACAATAATAACATTCCTACAGGAAGCTTCTCCATCACTGTCTTCATTAAACATCTCCAAAGTTCTCCTCCTGGAGTTTACTATTATTATAGTCTCTTCAACACCTGCTTCAGTAAATCAGAGCTCAGTGATGTTAAATCAGGTGTGCTGCTGATGGAACTGAACACATCCAGGCTCTGGCTGGGGGAGTCCAGGAGAATCTGGAACCAAGCTTTGTTCTTCAGACCAGCTCAGAAGATTCTTCTTCCTCTTTACTGTGTTTCTGTTTACATTCATCTGTTCTTCTGTTCGACTACTATTGTCTCTCCACCATCTCACCAGAAAAACTTGTCTAACGCAGTCAGGTTTATATTTATAAAACTAAACATCTAAGCAGTACTGACCCACAGAAATTTACAGAACAACGTTCATCACTGGCTGACAAAGACTAAGACTTATCATACAAACAAAAATATCAATGACTAGACAATTAAAGCCCAACCTCCTGTGATCCGTGGCCACCTGTGATCTGAGGCCACCTGTGATCTGAGGCCACCTGTGATCTTCTATCGTAGCATTAATCATTAGGTACTCACATGTTTCTGCCTCCTGTAGGGATCGAATGGCTTCTCCACACTTATCAGTGGCCAGAAGAGTCTGTCCGTGGTAGCAGTACGCCTGTTACACAAAAGTCCAGTTTATTCATGTGTCCTGAAGGAGATCTGAACTGAATCATAAAATAAATGTTTATAATGAGGAGTTTTTACCAAACTGCAGCATATTGATATGTATTTTGATATATTATTGAAATGTAATTATTAAAGCAGTCTGTCAGAGACTCCAGTTCATTATTAATATTATTATGGGTTCTTCAGGAGGTCTGATTCAGATATGTCCTGTTTTTTACTAGAGCAAGACTTTGTAGGATAATTAGACACTGAATGTTTACAGAATTTTATTTATTTATTCTAGAACATGTTTCTGAACTTGCTAATGGCGTTCCTGTTTTTAGCCACGCCCCTGACTCACACCCACTAACAGAGTGAAATGTGAGCTGGACAGAGGTCCTGCAGGCTGAACTACTAAACCCCATGGACCACATGGACCAACAGGACCTTCTCAGATCAACTGAAGTGTGATTAGTATCCAAGCAGATTTCTGTTGTTTGGGATACTTATGAACTTAAACGGTCATAAATATGTTCTGTACCCGCTGTAGAGAAACGCTGCAGGGTTGTGAAATACAACGTTATTTCAGGTCTTTAGCGGTTGGTCATGTTTAACCAGCATGTAAAACGGACACACAGACGGAAATGTCATGAGAAACCTTTGGGATTTACATTTATTCAGGCTGAGAAAACGTTTCCATCAAAATGAAATTTATGGTTAAATGACAAAGATTAATGTGGAAAACTCACACAGCAGTTAATTAGGAAGTTCATTCCGGGAACCGTGCAAATAAAAAATGATGCAGATATGATCCCGAAACGTCCGAGTTGCGTGATTTTACTGCATTACAGACTGATTCGAATCTGTATATCAGTACATACGCTGACACTTACGTAAGCCATGTAAAAATGCTGCTTCAGCTGCAGGTACTTTCTCCACTTGCTGCTGTATTCTGGATCCAGAGTGTTCAGAGTGTGATCTAGTGGGAGGAGAAAGAAAATAAGAACACTGTGAGCATGAACACAGAGGAAGTGAAAACGTACAACACAAACTGGTATCATCTCTGCGAGGGTGTGAGTGACCTGCCTTTCTATCAAACTCACCGGCTTTCTGATAGAAGTTCGCCGTTTCGAATGATAAAGCTGCGATAAGACCTGCATTGTGCTTCAGCTCAATGGCGCGAGCGATCGTCACTGTCGGGGAAAGACAGAAAGCATCTGAAATCAGTCCCACATAAAAGGAGTGACACGTGAACAGGAGTGTAACAGAAACCGATCATGTTTCACACCTTCCTGAGCCTCTGCTTGACTCTGCACAATGTAGGTGTCGATGACTCTGGGCTCCAGGTCTCGGCCTTTCTCAGCAGGTGAGATGAGTCGTGGGATTTGAACCTCCTGGAAGGAGAGAAACTTGCTCCTTAACTCTGCTTACAAATACTGTGTTGATTGTTGTTCACTGAATGTAATATTTCATCCAGATGTGTGATTACAGTAGGCAATCAGGAAGTACCTGAACAGATGAACAGGCTGCTGTCCAAACTATATATTTATGACAGGGGAGGGAATTCTTGGTAAGAGCATGACAGATTAATATATAACAGTTATATTCAGTTACAGTGTTTCGTCCAGTGGAATTATACTGGAATGCGGGAGACGTCCATTAGAGCGCATAATCAATCACTGTCTGATTTTGTGAGACTGGGTCGGGATTCAGGGGGAGTGTTCGTGCAGCTCAATGGTGATTCTGTCCGACACAAACACCAATGCCATCTGTGCCACGCCAGTGTGTAACATCATTAAATGAGTCCAGTGTTCCCAGTTAGTTACCCCACACTTTTCGTTTGGTTCGTACGTGTGGACACGCCCCTTTATAACCGAACGTTATGAAGTTTTTTTGGGAAATGTGTTCGTGGTATACATCTCCATCCCTGCAGCTCCAGCTCTGAAATACTGAAAACAGTTGGTGTCATAAAACACAAAAGTCTCGATCATGGATCATTTAGATTCAGCTGCTACAGCGAGCGCTGTCGCTAATGTTACCATCGTTAGCTCCCAAACCACAGTCCTCTTCAGTCTTACCTGTGAAAGGTGATTTACCGAGATCTGTTTAGTACAGCCGTGAGCTGCTCACCAGTCAGGTGTCTTTATTCCAGTTAAACCCAATGAGCATTGAGACCAGTTCCCTGGAGTAATATGGCAGAGACATGGACCATGATCCAGATGTCACTGCGGTATCTGTGTACATGTATGTTTACGGTGTTGATGGCGCAGTTTATCAAATGTATTTCTGTTGATGTGCTTCATGGTGTGATATGGGTGAATGCTCCCAGGAGTGAGATGCACGGTTAACAGACCATATACCCGCAGCACTCTGACAACAGTTTAGAACCATCATCGCTGTGTTTACATTCAGAGATTCACAACAAAGCTGTTCACAGATTAAAATTCTCCAACTTATTTAAACATGGTTTCATAAAGTAATAGTAATTATATTTTTATAAACCACACGGGAATTACACCTCCCCAGTTAACCCATCCTCACAGTGATACACACTAGTGACTTCACACACCAGGGGGCAGTGAGCACACGGGCCCGGAGCGGTGGGCAGCCCTACCCTCAGCGCCCGGGCAGCAGTTCAGTTCAGTGCTTTACTCAAAGGCACTTCACTCACATCCTGCCAGTTCAGGACACCTGGAGACCTTCCAAACACCAGACCTGCTGCTCCTAAAACAGGGGCTGATGATCAATGAAACCGTTTATAAATAAAGGTTGACTGCGCAGACCATCAGCTTTCGGAACGTCTGAGTGATAATTACCTTTAGATACTTGAAGATTCCCGCAGCAGTTTTAAGACTCTTGTGTACGTCTTTTGCCTCGTCTTCAGTGATGCTACAATTAAAGGGACACTTTCTCACACTGTGATCCAGCAATGTCTCAGACACTGACATTTTCACAAACAGAAAAAATGAAAGAATTCAATATTACATTTATTATTATATTAAAATGACTCACTTTTCCTTTCCAGCCAGCCTCGACGCAAACTTAGTGTGCCAGACAGCAACGTTAAATCCCATGGATACGAGTTCGAAAACAGCGTCCTGTTGAGAACTGTTTAAGAAAAATAATAAACATTTGACTGCTGCTGGAAAACCTTTATCCATTGGATGTTCAGAGTAAATTGTAAGAGAGGTCATTTACTGTGTCTCTGGTTATCAAGATGACCTGAATTTATTTTTATATTCGTTCATTTTTAAACAGAAAGGATAACAAAAATAAAGGGTCTGAAGCGAGTTTGCATCGACCAAAACTGTACGATAAAGTATTTCTGTTTAACTGTAGAACAGAATGTTTGATCTTTTATGTTCTGCTTTTTGGAGATCTTCTACTCACCTAACTATACACAGCAGGAGTTCCCATACTTTTGCATCTCCACTCTTACCTAGGGGTGTTTCCTTGCAGAGTGTCGGTCCACCTGAAGTTCTGAATGAACCGCAGCTTGTTTTCCTGCGTGGTTCCGTCCAGAGATGCAATGAAGCCTAATCAGAACAGTTAAAGAGGAAGAAGTTGGAAGATAAATAAGAACGATAATCATCTAACAGCTCGATAAACATAATGAGGTCAGCAGACTGAGAGGTCAGATCACAGACAGCGAGAGGTCTGATCACAGACACCGAGTGGTCTGATCACAGACAGCCAGAGGTCAGATCACAGACACCCAGAGGTCAGATCACAGAACACAGAAACGCCTCTGACAGTAAAACACAGAACTGACCCTGTAACAGAGAGAAATATTCATCGGTGGCCTTCTTCATGATCTCAGGACTGCAGGTAGCGTCTGTGAACATGTCCAAAAGTCTGGCCCTCGTTGTTCTCAGGTCACTGAAATACAAAAAGATCAAAATCACTGACCAGCATTAATTCATGGAAAACTGTCAGAACACAAACACTTTACTAAAAAGCTTTACACAAGTTAACGTTGTACACTTTATATCAAACACGTCACTGTCCGTCAGGCTCACTTGCAGATTTTACTGGCAGCCGGGCTGGAGGCCACTCCATACAGGTTGAAGGACACTGGAGCTGTGGCCTTCAGAGGATTCCGGTGGAACCAGTGGGCCATTGTGTGACTGGCTACTCAGACAGAAAACGTTTCATTAGAAACAATGTAATTACATTAATGTAATGACCCTATAATGTCCATATATGATCATATAATAACCCTATAATGTCCATATATGATCATATAATAACCCTATAATGTCCATATATAATGACATAATAACCCTATAATGTCCATATATGATCATATAATAAACCTATAATGTCCATATATGATCATATAATAAACCTATAATGTCCATATATGATCATATAATAACCCCATAATGTCCCTATATTATCATATAATAACCCTATAATGTCCTTATATTATCATATAATAAACCTATAATGTCCCTATATTATCATATAATAAACCTATAATGTCCCTATATTATCATATAATAACCCTATAATGTCCATATATGATCATATAATAACCCAATAATGTCCCTATATTACCATATAATAAACCTATAATGTCCATATATGATCATATAATAACCCTATAATGTACCTATATTATCATATAATAAACCTATAATGTCCATATATGATGACATAACTCTGTAACATCCCTATATGATGACATAACTCTGTAACGTCCCTATATGATCACATAATAACCCTATAATGTCCATATATTATCATATAATAACCCTATAATGTCCCTATATTATCATATAATAACCCTATAATGTCCCTATAATTTTTAGATTAGAGAGAACTTTATTGATTCCTTGGGAGGGTTCCCTCAGGGACATTAAGGATGTAAGACAGGATCATTATTAAACAGGTTTTATTCTATGCTGTCTATCACGGTACCGGTTCTGATGGAACAGCAGCTGTATTACAGGCACAGGATTTATACAGGATTTGGTTCTGACTTCATTCTAATAAACTGAGAGTGAAAGGCGGGTTGAGTCTCTTCAGAGCCGCAGCAGAACCTCATTCAGGGCCGTAGCAGAACCTCATTAAGAGCCGCAACAGAAACCTCATTCAGAGCCGCAACAGAAACCTCATTCAGAGCCACAGCAGAACCTCATTCAGGGCCGTAGCAGAACCTCATTAAGAGCCGCAACAGAAACCTCATTCAGAGCCGTAGAAGAACCTCATTCAGAGCAGTAGCAGAACCTCATTCAGAACCTCATTCAGAGCCGCAACAGAACCTCATTCAGAGCCACAGCAGAGCCTCATTCAGAGCCGTAGCAGAACCTCATTCAGAGCCGTAGAAGAACCTCATTCAGAGCAGTAGCAGAACCTCATTCAGAACCTCATTTAGAGCCACAGCAGAGCCTCATTCAGAGCCACAGCAGAGCCTCATTCAGAACCTTATTCAGAGCCGTAGCAGAACCTCATTCAGAACCTCATTCCGAACCTCACTGACAGATTAACGAACACAAACTGGTTCCGATCCAGGGAAACATACACGACCGAACCGAACCGAAAGCAGTGTCAGAGAAAGAACCCGCAGGAGCTCCATAAACGCAGCCGCTGCATCAGAACCGAACCGAATCGAACCGAACAGAGCAGAACCGCTTACAGATCCGCAGAGTTTCAGACACAACAAACAGCTTCTTCCGGATTCACTACGCCACTGGTGACGCGCTGAAACCGTGACGTCACGAGACTGGAAGAGACCTGCAGCCGGGTGTTCCGTCCAATTCCGCTGCCTGCCGACATCTGCTACTTAGCGCCTCCCATGCGTTTCCACGTGATTTAACCCGGAAACAGGATTTAGTGTGTGTGTGTGTGTGTGTGTGTGTGAATAAACGAACAAATGAATTACAAGAAGGAAAGTTTAAACTTTAATGCTGCAGAAAAAATAAACACTGCCCTGTTTACAAATAAACAAACAAGCAAACAAATGAGAAAAGTTTAGAAACATTTCAGACCAAAAACAGGCCTGAAAGGGTTAAAGGTCAGCACTCTGAACCTGTAACTTTACGCCGGGATTGTTAATAAATGAATTTATGAATGAATAAATTAATTGAAAAAATGATGGAAAATCCAGGTCCAGGACTTTGTTAGGACTGTCTGAGCGGTTCTGCTGAGGCCCAGTTGGACCAGATCCGGCTATTCCACTTCTACCTATAAAACACATCATAGAGCAGGGTAACAAACTTCAACATGTAGCAGAAATCGGCAGAACACCAGGTTTGCAGCAAGATGAGTGAAGATGCTGCTGAACCTGCTGACAGTGAGGAACAGTAACTTCACATTCTGCTGTTTACCAGTCGTGGTGGGAGTACTGTAATTACACACAGGAACCCATCATAGAACTGGGGTCTCAGTAAAACAGGGTCACTGTAAACGGGGTCTCAGTAAAGGGAGGCGTCAGTGGTCTATTTAAAGGGTGGTCTCTATAAGGGGTGGTCTCAGAAAAGGGGGTCTAAGTAAGGTGGTCCCAGGAAATAGTGGTCCCATGAAAGGATGATCTCAGTAACAGTAGTCTCAGTAAGGTGGTCCCAGTAAAGGGTGGTCTCAGAAACGGTGGTCCCAGTAAAGGGTGGTCTCAGTAAGGTGGTCCCAGTAAGTAATAGCAGCTGACAGTGGGAAGCTGTGCTCCAGTAGGGTTAAAAGACTGAGGTCAGACTATCCAGGAATTGCTGACTCACAGGCCTCATTACATCTGAATGCACACGTGACATCACAGTAGATGGACATGCTGACACGCTGATGTTGAATTCACACTGTCTAAAGGGGTGGACTCTAACAAAGCCCCACCCCATTCACCCAGTAACAGCCTAAAGCGAGACTGTATAATAATAACTGTCTGCTAATGCTTCACTAAACTGACCTCAGCAAGCTTCAGGAAATTTCACTCAGAGAGGGAGACAGTCTGAGTGTGTGCGCGAGTGTATGTGCGATTGTTAATACCTACTCGCTTTCTGTTTCACACTTCAAACTCAAACACCAAGCAGTATTAAACTGGGCTGGTTTGGGATAAATTTCCTCATCATTTAAAACATTGTTCTTCATTGTTTTTATGTTCAAATGTGTCTCAAATTATGTTCAAATGAGGGGGCAAATGAGATGCAGGTGAAAATCCTTTATGACTGAGGAACCTCTGCGGAACGCGCAGATTCGGATAGAAAAAGCCGTTTAGAAAGGACAGGAAGCAGTGATCATGTCCACACGTTTATTTGAAGAGTAATAACACACAGAAGACTGACTGTATACCTTCAGTTCCTTTACTGTCAAACAGGTTCTTTAAATCCAACCATCAGCATAAACTTTCAGATGAGGGCTGTGAGGTCATTGCAAGGACAGGCACATTCACTTCAGTTTTTGGTTTATGGAACTCTACTGAATTGCACTTCAGTCTCATAGTCCTGTTAAAGAGGTTTGTTTTTGAAGAGTCATCTCTCTCAGGAATGTCTCTGTGATGCTGACTGTGCTGGACAGTTCCATCAAATGTGGTGGACTTCTCATGGTTACCCTGCGCAAGAACATGAGTGTCGTTGGTCACATTTGTTTTTATTTGGTTACATGCTGGGTCCTGAAAGACTTTGGGATTGTGGGTTTTGTCACCTGACTTGTGTGTTATACATGTTCTGGGTATCTGAGGTAAGGTGCAGCACTCGAATGTGGGAACTTGTGCATGAGCTGCTAGGCTGGACAGAACTGGAGGGCTCTCAGATGGAGAGAGACTGGAATTACACGCGTTGTTCAGGTGGGACCCTTCTACTCCGGAGGCATCAGGTGGGTGAGCCTGAGGCTGAAAGTGCAGGGAATGTAATCCATATCCTTTAAGGTAGCAGTTGTGGGAATTGAAGTTGCCAGGTCTTAGGGTTTGAGCCTGGGAACATTGATGGAAATGAGCAGGGGCACACTGGACATAGTTCATGAGATGCTTGGGGGACATATGCATTGTATCTAGGGTAGACAAGATGCTCTGACCTTTGGCAACAGGATTACCTGCCAAGGAATAATGTGAAGCTGGGCATGGAGACACTCTGGCTTGGATACAGGGGTGGTTAATGGTCCACTGTGTACTCAACAGATGCCGAGGTAAAGAATCCCCACTGGTGCCAGTATTGTACTGATGTAAATGTGCTGGATCGGTTACTGGTGTGGCATTTTCAGGGGCAGAGTTTTCTGTTTCAGGGTCACTTTTTGTAAGTTGAAAGTAAGAGGCATGATGAGGAATGCTCCCACTGGGTACCTGAGAACACGCTTCTTCTTGTTCTTCTGTCTTTTCAATATTTCGAACATTGGTCGCCAAAGGCTCGAGTTCATATTCAACCTCTCGCTCTCTGCTATCTGACTGGTACTTGCTTGACTGGCAGTGTTTACTTTGGCCAAGACTGCAGGAGGAGTCTGAGGTATCAGTATGAAATGAGTGACACTTAAGTGTTTTGGGCATAGGGATCTGTCCACAGGTGCCTTGAGGACCAAGACAGCGACACATGCACTGGAAGAAGAACGTAGCAAAAGCCCAACTGATGCACATAATCAGCATCAAAAATGTTCCCAGCTGAGTGTAGGCCAGAACTGTGGAAGGCATCATCATTGCTCCAGCAACAAAGGTTGTAAGTGCTGCCATAGCAATGGCTGAACCCATTCTGCTCAAGGAGAATATGACCTTCCCCTCCCTATCTGGTTCCGGAGCAAGTCGATATGCTACACCATAATGCACAGCAAAATCCACAGAAAGTCCTACAGCCACGGAGATGGTGACTGACTCAAGAACATTTAATTCCCAGCCTAGAAGCACCAATGATCCCACAGTCACAAAAATGGTTCCAGCGATGGAAATGATGGCATAGAGACTAATAATGATGTTCCAGGTAGTCAGAAGCATAACGCTGAATGCAACCATCACCGACAATGCCATGGCAATGAGTGTACCGTCTGAAAGACTGTCCTGGAGGTCATAAAACTCCAAGTTGCTGACAAACCAGCCATAGCTCAAACCCTCTGGAGCATTCCTCAACTCCTCCTGGATCCAGGCATCCACCTCATGGTAAAACTGATGCATTTTCTCGTATGCCAAGGTGAAATGATAAGTGCTCTGAAATTCAAGCACAATAGCGCGAATGGTATCGTTAATGTCAAATCTTGGCCCTGGAGTCTTACTGTCCAGGTGATAAATAGTGCTGCGGTCCAGCTCCATAATAGCCCTCTTTATACACAACTCAAACACTTCCTGTTTGTAGGGGAACGTGGACTGACTGCAACATGGATAAACGCGAGCTTCATCGCAATCTTGGTTTTCCATCCATTGCTTAAAAGTCTCCATGAAGCAGCTGGTGAAATCCTGCTCATCTGACTGGAACACAAAGCTTTGATTTCTGAGCCTCTGACAGAAGTTCAGTATCCACATCTGGCTGGCAGGGCTGGCAATGTTAAAGCTGGTGTCAAGCGTCAGTTTGCCTTTGTTTTTAGGGTTCAGGGGATCTCCATTGTCTGTTGGAGTAACACCCCATATAATAGTTATAGGCATGTACAGATCTTCCCCGTGATGAACACGTTCAAACATGAACAGTTTCTTGTATTCCGCATCATAACGCTCAAAGGGATGTGTGGACCGAAACACCTGGAATTCAGACAGCTCCAATGAAGGCAGTTTCATCTTTGGGTTCAGACAGACAATATAAGCCCCACCAACAGTGATGGCCAGGAAGCAGAAGAGCCACAGGTAGCGCAGCTTTATAACTATACATGGCAATACTTTCTCAAAGAATATGCGAGAGGTCTTCGAAATGGCACACAGACATCTACTGACTTTCTCACTCAGACTCATCAGAACGCTTGTGGCACTGAAGATCTGATGATGTGGAAGCCTGAGGCATATTAAGAGGTTGAGAAGATATCGCTCATGAAGAACTACAACAGCAGGCAGCCAGGTTACCATGAGAACATAATTGACAAGAATAGCAGTGCCGGCGTACACGCCAAAGCAGCGGATGGCTGTAATGTTGCTAACATAATTAGCATAGAAGGCAGCGGCCGTTGTGAAACTGGTGACAAACATGGACAGAGCTGCATGCTGAAGGGTGACGTTAACAGTTTCAGAAAGCTCAGAGTTGGGCTTGTCAACTTTTGTATAATTCCACACATCACACAAGACAAAAGCATCATCAGCACCAATTCCAACTAGAATAATGAGAGCTGTGAGGTTCATGAAAGGGAAGAATTCAAAGTTGAAGACTACCCGATAAAGAACGTAAGACACAATGAGGGAGCTGATGATGGCAAACATGGTCATGATGGTGATAAAAACTGATTTAGTATATAAACACATAACCACCAGCACAATCACAATGGCTATCGCAGGATACACAGTATCTGTAAGAAGGTACTCTTGGAACAAATTATTTTTGATGCCAAACTCTATACCAGTCACAGTCGTGACTCCATCTGTAGAGTTCCAGTTCTCAAAGTTGTCCAAGTAAATATTCATCATAGTTTCACCTTTTTCTGTGGGGGAGAACAACATGCTGTACTTCAGGGCTGGTGGAAGGAAGTCAGTGCTTTTTGGATTGAGGAAATCTTTGTCCACTAAGAAGTGAAGAATCTGATATACAGCATTGTACTTGGTGCACTTTCTGGGAACACTGGCACACTTGAGCTGGTCCTTCCTGCGGGTATTCATATCCCAACATTCAGGACCCAAGGTGCCATTATAGTAGTACTTTGCACAGGAGCGCAAAACCTTAAAGGTGTGCGACACATCTCGTTCTGTAATCTTTTGGCAGGAAGATTTGTTGGTGAGTACGGCTATGTAGTTCCCAAGGGTCCAACTGGGACAACAGGAAGCCGCTGTGGTGCGCTGACACAAACTCCAGTACTGAGGATGAGAGCGAACCTGAAAAGAAGACAAGCAGGTTGTGGTTTTCAGTGTCCTCTACAAATACTTCATAAAGTGCGATTAAACCTGGAAATTAAACGTTTACGTCTGAGTAAAGAAGATGTAAATAAAGAAAATTCAGACTCCACTAAAATACTACAAAATGAAAAACAACAAAGCAAGTTCTTCTTGACTATGTTTAAAGAACAGCTGCTCTTTTCAGATTCAGTGCACTGGGAGTAAACCATTCCAAATGATACCGTAATATTTCAAACTGGATAAAGCACATTACCTCAAGACTCCAGCAACGCACCTACCCTGGTATTGTCGAAATTGCACATGGATTTTATAGCTTGTATGTTCCACAAGTTCTTCCCTTCAGCAGAGGCGAAAACAATTCTCGAGTAGCTGTCACCTGTTTGGACACATTTGAGAATTTAATAAAACTCGATTTTAGTAACACAAAGAGCAGTAATATCACTGCAGTACAGTTTTAAATAAACTCACCCGGAACATCACAGAAGAAACTGTCTTTACTGAAGTCCCATTCTGCTTGCCTTTTAGCTCTTTCACTGTGATCCTCTGACCAACGATCTTCCTGGTGACTGAAAACACATTGTGGTGTAAAACCCATTGAATAAAAGAAATAGCAGTAAATCAGTATTTAAGAACAAATATCTGGAATGAATATATAATCTGCATTTAAGGAGAAAATACTTTAAAATTACAGAATATATGGATCCATTTCCACAAGGCCAATAAGCTTCCGATTACTCACACTTCAGCTCTTTATTTGTTCCTGTAATTCTCATTATATACTTTCTCATACATTACAAATATTTCCTTGTTGGTTAAAAGATACATTTGTAAACAACTGAAATCTGTTGTCTGAGTTTGAGTTTTCCCATCCGAGTAAGAATGATTTGGCTCACTGGCGGCGTGGCACCGAATCATGTTTCAGCGGCCTGCTGTCAGAGCTTTTCTGCATTAAGGCACAGACGACTCAGCTTCACACTGTGGAGGATCTGCAACCTGCCATCAGAGCGACTCTGCAAGTCCAGGATACAGGATCCAACAGCAATGTCTCAATATCACAGGCTTAAACCCTCCCATTCAGGTGGGGTATGGACTTCACAGGACCAGCTTCATAACATTATCCCATAGTCTGCCGGGTCTGCCAGGTCTGTCGAGTCTGCGGCAACCTGAAGTAGCTCTGTTTTAGCTTCAATTCAGTGAGAGAACACATTAAAGACTGTTACCTTTTGGCCTGCTCATCTGCATATTTGAAAGGGTAGTTGGCCAGTGTTGCTTTGTAGCCTGTGTTTTTCACCATGTTGTTCCATGTGACAAGTCTCTGACCTATAGCGGTTCCCCTTGGTTCAAAGCCCTGAGAAAAGAAACTTCATTAACTGAGGCAGGAAAATATTACAGCTTACTGAAATAAGTATCTTTAGAATTAAAGGATATGTGCACAATTTCACTCCAGTACACTTTCTGATTCCGTTCATGCTGGAAAAAATCTGTAATAAATAAACCGTAATTAATAAATTAATAGTAATTAATAAATAGTGATTCAGCCCAAGCCACCCAAAGCAACTCCAGCCAATCAGCAAAGGGGGAATTCCTGGTCATGCACAGGAGGGTAACAGGGGAGGGGCATGGGAGACTAGTTGGCGGAGATGTCTGGGAACACACCATGAACTTAGGTGATTTCATTTTCAGAGGCTTCCAGACGCTGTACTTTGTGTTGCTGCAGGCTGAGCTCCCTGTTGGCTGCACTTCACCGCATCGTGCAGCTCCTTACTGCTTTCAGCCGCTTTGGACGGCTTGTCCAGGTCTGTTTGCTCAGTCCCTGGACTGTGTGGAGTGGCTATGTAGCTGCCCTGCTGCATGGTTCTGACTGCACAAGGCCTCACCATGGTTTCACTGCACCAACACTTTGGCTGAAGTCATAGTGGGCGGGGCTTCTAGTGATCTGAATTTGGGTTTTCTTTTCATTGCTGGTTTTGGGTCATTAGAGGGGCAGTGATGTGGGGTGATTGGTTCCTTTAATTTGTTCTTTTGTGACTGGCTATGAAAGTGGTCAGTTCAAGAACTCTATTATTAATATTATTGTCCCTAATATTACTATTATCATCACTGATTGAGCCTTGTGTCCTTTAGTTTATCTCGTCTGCAAACTCGGCAATGCATAAGCAGGAGTGTAGGGAACTGGGCTACTGAAGGGAGGGATGTCTGAGTTTTCCAGAATCACGTACGAATCCTTTAAGCATCCCCCAAACTTAAAGCCGTATCATCAATTAGCTAAAATATATAAATATGGCTTACCAGTAAAGGATCTGAGAAGTCTGGCAGGTCTGGCACTAGGATGCCTACCAATGTACACACCACAATAAGCACCGTACACACACCAAGCACCACCACAGGCCAGTCAGAAATAAGCTCTGCATAACTGCAAAAAAATGTACACGTCAGGTTTAAATTACACACAATTCAACACCGCTGACTGTAAAATTCAATGCCTATATACACCGACATGCCAAACGTCATCTGATATCAGTATGTAAATAAATTATGAAGGAGCATTACTTCAAGGGACAGCCTGGGAATAAGAAGGGAGAAGTTGAGATGGATCAAAGAGAGATTTCTTACCTTTTAGGGAAGCGAAAAGGCCTGGAAGCACTGGAAGATAAACATATACACCGTTTAGATTTTGAGGCACAAAGCAGCCAGTCAAACCACCCCGGAACTGTCTCTGTACAGAGGACCGTTCTCCCTTTTCCAGGAAATGAAGCGTACCCTGTGTAATACACAGTCAGTCTGATTTCCCCTGGACGCACCACAGATGTTCCTACACAAGATCTCAGTTTTTAGATTCTGGGTTGATTCGGTCTCATGCCTCTAATACAGTTTACATTACCTGCTATAAAGCATTTTAGGTAAAGTGATTAACCCCGGAGCAGTTTTGTCAGGCAAAAATCAGAAATCCCAGTGGCAAGCTGATAGAGACTTATCCAAAGGGACTTGCAGCTGTGGCAGACTTGGGCTCTACAATGTACTGACTTTAGGGGGATGAAATTCTGTTATTATGTCCTATTAGTTTTTTTCCTTCACAATAAAAAAGTCTAAATGTTGTAGGAATGTTCTGTAAATGAAATGGTGCAAACCCTCAAATAATCCATTTTAATTCCAGCCTCCTGTCAGAACACTTTTACACAAACCAGTGAAATCTGTATCACACGTTCAGATTTCATTCACCTTTAACAGATAAAATGTTACCTTAATGTGGTCACGTTAGGCTGATTCTGAAAGTGCTCCTGCCAGCGACGGTGGTGCATACAGAAAGCAGGGGTGGCCTGTACACAGCAGGGGCCCATGTGAAGGGCCCTTGAGGGTAAACGCCCCTGGAAAAGACTGCTTTCCTGCTGGTTCCCACTGCAGCAAATGGGCTCATGGAAAGGACAGCAAGGTGGTGGGAGAGAGTTTGGCAAGAGTTTGGCCAGTCTGTGAGAGTCTGTGTGATGTGAAGAAGACACTGACGAGGAGGAGGAGAAAGACAGCGGTCGGAAGGAGTCATTTTGCTTGACGCCACCGTTTTGGCTTGGTGCTCCTGACAGCTGCAGAGGTTCTGTGTCAGAAACTATCTGCCTCTGTTCGGTCTCTTCATTTGTTTCCTGACCACAATCAGCAGTGGAGCTGGCCAAGTTGGCACAGGTTGCGAGTGCAGATGAAGTTGTGGTGCTTGGTGGAGATCCATCAATGTTGAGTGGCAGCTCATCTCTGGAAGCTTCATTCAGAGCCATGGTCCTCTGTTCACCCGTCTGAACAAGAAAAGCAACAGGTTCAGTTCACACAAAAATACTTACATTTTTTAATTGTCCTTTGAGCTCCTCCTCATGACATACAGAACCAGAATGGAAAATGAAAGCTGCATGTTTACACTCGAGTAATATTCCTGGATTTCTCACAAATGTGACAAATTATGCAGCATTAGTGTGTGTGACCCAAAAGAAAATGTAACAGACTGTAAACAGTAAACTGCTGTAATTTCCACTGACATTAGAACAGCTCTGGACTGCTCACTGGTCAGCATACTGGAACACAGAGTCTGAGCACACGTCCCAGTGCTTTAAGTACCGCTATCACCTATATCATTCCTCTAAACAAGGCCCATTTCAGGGCCTGAACTGAACATTACCAGTGTGAGACAGACACTGATGTGATGAAATAAATGTTTTCTTTATATATTTATAGGAGAAGTACAGGTGGAAAGATAAATCCTACTGCGTTACACATTCTATATCTGTGTCTTGTGTTCATGAATGAACTGAGCTCATCATTCAAGCCCTTAACTTTCCCTCCCTTTTCTGTAAAACCACCATCAGGCACGGAAGCATGGATTCACCAAAATCAGCCCAAAGTTTATGAAAGATAGTATTTGACAGAGAAGCAAGCAGGTTTTCGCTGCTGACCATTGAGGTTTGTTCGGAACGCCTGGAGACAAAAATACTGCCTTGTGTAAACAAAACTAAGAAACGAAAATGAACCAATAAGGAACATTATCCAGAGCCTTCTCATTTTCAAAAATTATTAAAGTATTTTGTAGCCTTAATAGAAAAACAATTGTGATGAGCGAGCTCGCCTCCTAGTGGGCATGTTCTTACTGGGTGTGTCTTTGAGTGGGCGTCTCACTGGAGTTTCAGTCCACCATTCCAGGCCCCCATCAAAAATGGACAAAATTAAAGAATTTTTCTGCTGTCTGCCTTCAGCTCAGGAGGCAAAATGAGTGCTGATGTTTGTAACGTAAAACCAAGCAAGGGAGAGGGGCTGCAGTTTAACACCAGTGGTAATCTGCAAATTTACAATCCATAGAGATAAGCGAGAAAAGTTGTGTCCAGTTTTAGCATTTCTTCAATAGTCCAGACTTCGTCCTTTGAGGAACTGCCCAAACACTATACTGGTCATTCAGAGTCAAGCTTAAGCCTATTTAGAGCTCAGCAAACAGTGAGGGGGGCCATGGAATTTCACCCTGTTTTTCCCTCTTGTGCTGGGCAATAGTGGAAGGAGGGGTGGACAGTGGGGGGGACGCATGCCAGAGAGCAGAACTGTGGAAGGGAATGCATTTGTCCTAACTGCCCTCCAGACTTCTGGAGAGTGGATGTAAAATTTTTCCAAGTGGATCTGGAGAAAAGGGCTTTATCAGTCAGCATGGTGAAGAGAAACTGCCTTTTACACAGGCCTGTTTAAACATCATATGAAATAAGAGTGCAGAGGTTCCAACTTCAGATTCTGGGTCTCCAGAGGATTACTGTATTCCATTAAAGTTCACCGATTTCCTGTTAAAATGTACCAAAACCCAACAGATCCCTAGACATCTGCAATTACGACGACTCCACATTATCAGCTAAACGTACAACCTTTCAGTTGTTTGCAACCAAACATCTTACTGTGTTATTAATCTAATCCCTCAAAAGCACACACACTCTTATCAGAAATTATCTTGTGCTATGCGCTCCTGTTCTGTTCGGCTGTAGTTTCTGCACACTGAATCCCAAGATTGGAGGTACAGCAGACCTGACCCGTGGCACAAGCAATATTGGTAAATACTCGGTCCAGGGTCCATTCAAAGGGGCACCCAAAGAACACCCTAAACCAACAAACGTACCTGCCGTTTTCTTCTGAACTCTGTGTCGAATGATCAGTTTAATCCAGATTCACATCTCTGTGGATTTCCAGGTTGGCACTGAAAAAAAGGTTTAGGTAGCATTTAGTTTCCAAGCGCACATATCAGTGATCCTTCAGTGGATATTAAACATTTACTGAATCATTAAAACTCTCCTGGAACATTTTCCTTCTGAAACAAAATAAATCAAAAGGGCTTTGCTTTTCACTCAGAAGAAGATACGAACATATCAAACTCGCTCAGCTTCTGCTCATTATACTGCCGTTTGACTTTATTACAAAGGAGAACCCGTCCAATCAGAACAGGGCAATGGAGGAACGCTTTCTCTAATATAGAATGTGTGTGAAATTACACTGTACTTGTTTGAGTAATATTTTGTGAAATATATTTAAATGATATGTTGTATTTATTTCTTGTTTAACGATGCCCTCACTGTTGGAGTGACTGAATAAATACGAACGATGAAAAGGGCATCAGTCAAGCGTTTGTTCAGAGCCAGCTCCGACAGAAACCCTCAGAAAGTGACAGAGATCGCATTACTGTCAAATCAGATCCCTCTGAACGGTTCTGATCAGAGCTTCTACCTCAGAGGTGCTTTTGTATACAAGCCTGCATTTATAGTCTGTTCTCAGCAGCCTAATGCCTCCATTTGTACTGTTACACATCAGATAAACGATCATATTAATAAAAATGACATCATCTAGACCACAGAGCTCAACCTACAGCCCAACATCTCTCTCCACAGCTGTCTCTCCAAACAGCGTTTAAACCAGATGCATTCTAACATACTGCTTCCCTCTAGTGCATGACAACAGACAAACTATGGCTGTTGATTCACTCGAGCAGCACAATATTCTGTTTTGTGATACTGCATCAACACTTAAAAACACAATCAGTTTTTAACAACACTTTAAAAGCAATGCTAGCACGCTGCAGGTTCTGGCAGTTACATGTTGTTATCTAGGCTTCATATCAGGATCAGAGTAACCTACAGCCATGATACACACATCACACTACAGAACCTACCCTGTCCCTGTAGCATGAAAACCACAGCTGTCCTCACAATTCAGCGAGTAATCCAGCTCAGAAACTATGCCAAATGTCACACAGGTGAGCTGAAAACAAGCGCTCTAACCTGAAAAATCACCCGGTCAAACAGACTATATCTGACGCCTGAAAACCGAACTGGATCCGACAGCCTGAAAGCAGAGTCCCTGCGGCTAACGTGATCAACATGCAGCTACTGTCAACCAGGGATGAACCGGGATTAACTGGAGACATCAAACTAGAACAGCAGTACTGCTGCTGAAGTTCTTCACAACCAACAATCGGAACACTAACCCGATCAACACAGAGAGAACATCAGTCGGCCCAGGACGGTGTGGATCAGAACACAGCAGAGCAGTAAACACCCCTAACAGCACAAAAGACAACTGAATTATGATTAAATGAGCATGGTGACACATCCAATGATTCCAGATATGTGGAATGAACAAAATGAAATTGTTCTTAGAGAGAGTACAGTACTCACAAAGTAAGGGTCCATGTACTGGTACCAGCATTAAAATGTCAATGATACTCGAGCCTAGAAATCTTCAGACCCTTCCTGATAGCCCTGAAAGTGGAAGAGCTTGAATAAAACAAAACTGTAAGTGCAAACTAAAGTCAATAAAACTGTGAGAAACTATAAAGAGTGTTTTGGTATTGACACAGAGTCAGACTCTCTGGATGAGGTCACAGCTCCTCCCCTCAGGATTGGGTTTATAAATGCTCTGAAAACAGCTGTTGCTTTGAAAAGGAAGGTCTGGAAACATTGTGTAATGGGCTTGTGACCCTGAGATGGATCAAGATGTGAGAATTAGTGCTCTGAAGTTCAATCAATCTCCAACTAATGATCCATCCGTGAACAGAAAAAAAGAACAAGGAGACGACTGCCAACAAGAAAGGGAAGAGGGAGGAAAACCATCACACTGGGAACAGGAATGTAGGAAGAAAGACCAAGTTCAAAAGATCAAGTGAAGAAGGAAGTGAACTTACTTGGTGCCACTACATCACCAAGCTATGCTAGCTGTGCTCCAAACTGAGGACAACAGCACGTGCATTAGCAATGAGTGTTAACCAATAATGATCCATTTCTAATATAAAGAACATTAGGAATGCAATGGTAGGTCCAATCTGACTACTTCAAGTTCAGAGGTGACACCCAAACGGACCTTTACTCAAAGAGGCATTTCATGAGCAGGGAGCTCGGTATAAGATTCCCTGTGGATCTGAGCACCAGATCTGCCTGCAAAGAGCCTCTTACCATAACTGAAATCTGGAATCGACTTAAACGATAGGTGAGAGAATCTTTCTCAGGAGAGGTTCAGGTGGGTCAAGGGCAGACAGTAGCTCTACAAGTTCAGAACCAATTGATGTTTTTGACGTGTTTGCTTTGAAGCAACTTTAGCATCATGTTTGGTGCATACAATTAAGGACCAGCACAGACCAGCAGATCAAACTCAATCGCACATGTAGAAGGTCCGCTCCCTCAGGGAGGTTTCCTTTCATTAGAAACGCAGAGCAGTCACGTTATTCCACCAGTGAAAACCCCCCTCACCAATGTAGTCCATTTCCCTTCACCTGAGCACATTTGGAAATCAGTCACAGGCATTTTGGCTGAATCTGGCTTTTCAGGTGGAGCGCTCCAGATAATCCAGTAGCACTCGGGCTTACATTTACAACTGAAACGCCCAGAACACCGCCTGCCCTCGCCACAGCCCAGAACACCGCCTGCCCTCGCCACAGCCCAGAACACCGCCTGCCATCGCCACAGCCCAGAAAACCGCCTGCCCTCGCCACAGCCCAGAACCTTACCCTTCAGAACCAGAAGACCAGGAACTAGGGATGTGACGGAGCTGAGGAAAATCCGCATCCGTCAGATTTGAATTTTTTTAGCTACAAATCCGTCAAACGCGAATGCGTTTTTGATAAATACAGGGCCAAGAACACCCGATACGCCCACTTGTGCTTATATTTTTGTATTTTTTCAACACAAATACATGATGCTTAAACAGGCCATCATCCACAGGTAGTCACAGACTCACGGTGTAAACAATTCATCATGCTGTTTAAATGACACTGAATCATAAATTTATCAATCATTTATTATCATGTAATTAACTAACTGTGCATTGTTACACAAAGAAGACATCAACTATTGCAAACTGTTCGTGTTTACTACAGTTTTGTGTTTTACACTTGTTTTCTTACCACATTCAGCCATTTTCATTGTTTATTTATGTAAAGCTTAAGTATAACGTAAACATTCACGATTAAATTCAGATGAACATTGTCTCTAAAAGACGACCTGCAGGACGGAAATCAACCTGTATGTGTCCTGCTCCCCTCAGTCTCTCCGGACTCCAATTCCCACAATCCTTCAGTTTGTTACCTGACTGATCATGTGACTCACTCACATCCCGATCACAGGAGTTCTGATTGTAGTCACCTGGTCCGGAGAGACTTTAATCCAGTCTTTAAACCTGTTCAGTGTCTAACTTTGTCTCGCAGCCTCAGTGCTAACTGTGTTTATCGTTATCAGTCTGTCTGTTTGAGACGGTTCCGTTTCTAATCCTGTCTTTCGTTTTGTCCTGTGTTTATCCTGCCGGTTTTTGATCGTCGCCTATTTTAAGACTCTGTCTCTGGTTTGTCCAGTCTGGTTTTGTCTCTCCTGTCTGTTATTGATCTGGACTGTTTGACTGTTTAACGCATCTGTCCCATTAAAGTGCTGTGTTTATATCTGCGTGTTTTATATACCGACGGTGATTTCAAATCCGCATTCGAGGAAAATTGGCCCTAAAACATCAGTCGAAGTTCGAATGTCATCGAATTCAAACTTTGTCACATCCCTACCAGCAACTCCATAAATATCACACACTGGAAAAACATCTGCTCACACGCCACAGAAATTAAACAGGCAACATTCAATACCTCACAAGAATCTTTGACAAAAGGTTTTAATCTTACCCACAGCTCACACACAAACACACACACACACACTATTATACACAATTACATACACACACGCAATATTACACAGGATTTCACACACATACACGAGTATATGAATATGTGACCTTTATCCTCATAATAAAATGTTGTTTCTATTAATGACGTTCATAAATGATGATTAAAGATGTTTCTTCAGTCGTGTGTTTAGTTTTATCACCTCCAAAACCGAGGGGGGAACTGGGGGGAAAACCGAGGGGGGAACGGGGAAACCGAGGGGGACTGGGGGAAAACAGAGGGGGGGACTGGGGGAAAACAGAGGGGGGACTGGGGGAAACAGAGGGGAAAACAGAGGGGGGGAAACTGGGGGAAACTGAGGGGGAAACTGGGGAAAACAGAGGGGGACTGGGGGAAAACAGAGGGGGACTGGGAAAACAGAGGGGAAAAACAGAGGGGGGAACTGGGGAAAACAGAGGGGGAACTGGGGGAAACAGAGGGGGGACTGGGGGAAACAGAGGGAAAACAGAGTGGGGGGAACTGGGGGAAAACAGAGGTGGGAACTGGGGGAAAACAGAGGGGGGAAACTGGGGGAAACAGAGGGGGAACTGGGAAACTGAGGGGGGAACTGGGGGAAAACTGAGGGGGACTGGGGGAAAACAGAGGGGAAAACAGAGGGGGAACTGGGGGAAACAGGAGGGGGAACTGGGGAAAACAGAGGGGGACTGGGGGAAAACAGGGAAAACAGAGGGGGGAAACTGGGGAAACAGTGGGACTGGGGGAAACAGAGGACTGGGGGAAACAGAGGGGATTGGGGGAAAACAGAGGGGGGACTGGGGGAAAACAGAGGGGAAAACAGAGGGGGGAATCAAAAAGCACAGAGGGGAACTGGGGGGAAACAGAGGGGGGACTGGGGGAAACAGAGGGAAACAGGAGGGGGAACTGGGGGAAAACAGAGGGGGAACTGGGGGAAAACAGAGGGGGGAACTGGGGGAAACAGAGGGGGAACTGGGAAACTGAGGGGGGAACTGGGGAAAACTGAGGGGGACTGGGGAAAACTGAGGGGGACTGGGGGAAAAACAGAGGGGGGAAACTGGGGGAAACAGAGGGGGGAACTGGGGAAACTGAGGGGGGACTGGGGAAACTGAGGGGGAACTGGGGGGAAACTGAGGGGACTGGGGGAAAATGAGGGGGAACTGGGGGAAATAGAGGGGAACTGGGGAAAACAGAGGGGGAACTGGGGGAAAACTGAGGGGGGACTGGGGGAAACAGGGGGGGACTGGGGGAAATAGAGGGGGGGACTGGGGGGGAAAACAGGGGACTGGGGGAAAACAGAGGGGGACTGGGGGAAAACAGAGGGAAAACAGAGGGGGAACTGGGGGAAACAGAGGGGGAACTGGGGGGAAAACAGAGTGGGGAACTGGGGGAAACTGAGGGGGGACTGGGGAAAACTGAGGGGGACTGGGGAAAACTGAGGGGACTGGGGGAAAAACTGAGGGGGGACTGGGGAAATCTGAGGGGACTGGGGAAAACTGAGGGGAACTGATGGAAACTGAGGAACTGAGGAAAACTGAGGAGAAACTGGAGGGGAACTGAGGAAAACTGAGGGGGAACTAAGGGGGAACCGAGGAAAACTGAGGAAGAACTGAGGGAGAACCGATGGGGAGACTGGGGGAAATCTGAGGGCGGACTGGGTAAAACTGAGGGGGAACTGGGTAAAACTGAGGAAACTGTGGGTAAACTGGAGGGAAACTTGGAACTATAAGGAGCGTTAAGGTGATAAATGGGGTGGATATGGGGGTGGGGGTGGGGGTTAAGCGGGTGAAGGTGGTAAAGCAGGTATATAAAGACCGGAAGTAGAAATATAAGAGTTTAAACGGCTTCGCTAGCGGCTAACGATGCTAACGGCTAGGTGTTGAGTACCGAGCTGAAGCTGTGATTAAAGCAGAGGGAGAAATGAAGTCCTTATTCGGCTGAAGGCGGCTTTAGGAAGAAGTGACGCACAGCCCGCGGGCGCTTTGGCGCGGTTTGCTGCTGTTTAAGCGCAGACTGCAGTGCATTCTGAGCTAAATGTGACGCACCTGTGCAGCTGTAACACAGACGCAGCCGGACAAAGAGGATCTGAGAGCGAAGAAGACAGAAAAGACAGAAACGCTTTAATAAACACCTTTACCTGCAGACAGACCCGCAGACCTGCTTCCCCCGCGCGCAATCTGCGCAGCCGCTCAGGCGCCCTCAGCAGGACAGGACCGCTTCATGCGGTGCGGGCTGCGCACATCTGCGCAGACTCCACTGCGCGTTCACTTCTCACCTCTACAGTCTATGTGTAACTCACCTGTACAGCCTGTAATTCACATGTACAGTCTGTGTGTAATTCACCTGTACAGTCTGTAATTGACCTGTACAGTCTGTGTGTAACACACCTGTACAGTCTTTGTGTAACACACATACACAGTCTGTGTGTAACACACGTGTACAGTCTGTGTGTAACTCAAATCCCCCCTTACTCTCATCATATTGCACTACACTATGACAGCATTATTCAGATTTACACATATGAATAAACATAAACAGTGTTTATATAACAATAAATAATAATAATAATAATAGTATAATAATAATTATAGTATTTAGAATTAGAATTAGATGCTGTTATTCATAGTACACTACATTGAAAGTCGTGTATAAATTGGGATTAAACCGCTTCCTGTTTTCTTCCTTCTGGTGGTGTTTTGATATCTCTCTTTATGATTTATTATCGCCCCCTATAGGGCCAGCATGCTCATGCCCCTGCTGCTGCTGTTTCTGGACTGTGCTGCTGCTGCTCTGGTCCTGGACTGTGCTGCTGCTGCTCTTGGTCTGGGCTGTGCTGCTGCTCTGGTTCTGGACTGTGCTGCTGCTGCTCTGGGTCTGGACTGTGCTGCTGCTCTTGGTCTGGGCTGTGCTGCTGCTCTGTTTCTGGACTGTGCTGCTGCTGCTCTGGGTCTGGACTGTGCTGCTGCTCTGGGTCTGGACTGTGCTGCTGCTCTAGTTCTGGACTGTGCTGCTGCTGCTCTGGTTCTGGACTGTGCTGCTGCTCTGGGTCTGGGCTGTGCTGCTGCTGCTCTAGTTTAAACCATCTGGAATTTGAACACCATCTCATAATAAATCAAAGTTATAATAATTTAGTTATTGTGACATTCAACATTGTAAATTAAACACAACTTTGGCACATCAGTTATATGTCCACAGTCTGATGAAAAAATCTACATTCTATCAATTGTACCAGAATTAAGTGGATTCATGTTTATTAAACAAACATAAATCTTTCAAATAATGTCATCTTCCATCTTTCACCACAGTTGAGAGTGAAGTTATGAACACAGAGGAGCCCTACAGGGAGATCAGGGAGTGGCATCTGACATGATTATGTAGGAAACTGCAATCAGATTTAATTATATCTTATTGAACGTGTTGGTACGTTGGTACCGCCATCAATGATTTTACTTTGGGTGGTTAAGTATGATATGTTTGTTATTTGTAATATAATGTGTGTTTCAAATATTATCACACTGATGTGCAACAAGCTCTTGAAAGTTCTTCACATTGATGCAGGACAGGTGGAGGGGAGAGGGACAGGGTGAGGGGAGAGGGACAGAGTAAGGGATAGGTGGAGGGGAGTGGGACAGGGTGAGGGGAGAGGGAAAGGGTAAGGGACAGGTGGAGGTGAGTGGGACAGGGTGAGGGGCAGGTGGAGGGCTGATTGATCACTCCTGTACAATGTAACCAAACCAGTCACATTAAAACAAACTCAACTGGAAATGTGAGTTCTGATCTTTGAGATCTGATCTTTGAGTTCTGATCTGTGAGTTCTGATCTGTGAGTTCTGATCTATGAGTTCTGACCAGTTTAACCTCAGAAATCTGGACCTAAACCAGGTTCTGACAGCAGGTAGCAGACCTAACAGGTTCCTGTCGGAGGAGAAGACACGTCAGCAGCCGAGCTGCACTTAAGGACAACCTCCTCTAGAACCTCTTCCTGGTCCTGCTCCTGTCCTCTGCTCTGCTGTCCTGTCCTGCCCTGTCCTGTCCTCTCCTGTCCTCTCCTGTCCTGCTGGATCGACCCCCCAGCAGCGGGGCAGATGTGCTGGAGGTCGCTGTGATCGTGTCCCGGTGTGTCTCGGGGTCTCGGGTGTGGGACTGCGCGTGGAAACTGAAAGTAAGAACTTCCTCACTCTGTAAAGAGCAGAAGATCCTGTTCACGCGCACTTCGGAGCACAAAGCCGATACTGTGATGGTGTGATATTCTCTCTTTACCTGCTGTCTTCTGTCCAGCAGAATGAGACTCCGACTCCTGAGGAAGAACCTGGGTGTTCTGCTGGTGGTCTCAGTTATTCTCTTTGTACTGTTTTATTCCAAGTTTGGGAAAAGTGACCCCCCTGACGGGGAGCCCGGAGCCACGCACACTGCGGCTGTCAACTCGTTAGAGTCCGGGACTGTGTCCAGCCTGAGGAGGTCCGTTTACGACAGCAACTACAGGCAGCTGGTCCAGAATGCACACAGCTTTCCTGACGAGCCAGAAGTTGTGATTGTTGTACAGGTTCACAACAGACCTGCTTACCTGAAAATGCTGATCGAGTCCCTGGAAAAAGCTTCTGAAATACACAAGTTCTTTGTGGTTTTCAGTCATGATTATTTCTCAGAGGACATTAATGATCTGGTCAGAGGGATAACATTCTGCAGAGTGTTACAGATACATTTCCCCTACAGCAAGCAGCTCTATCCCAATGAATTTCCAGGGCAAGATCCGCACGACTGTCCAAGGGATATATCAAAAGAGAATGCCAGAAAAACAGGATGCATCAACGCTGACCATCCTGACTCGTACGGCCATTATCGAGAAGCTTCGGTCACACAAACCAAGCATCACTGGTGGTGGAAGCTTCATTTTGTTTTTGAGCGAGTGACTGTGCTCCAGGGATACAAAGACTTTGCAATTTTCATTGAGGAAGACAATTACATACTCCCAGATTTTTACCAGTTCTTCAAATCTATGACCAGGCTCAGGAACACTGACTGTGAGGACTGTGATGTCCTCACTCTAGGAAATCATGATGGCACGTCACGTTTTGTAGAGCTATCTGCCAAAACTAAAACTTCAAGTTGGCTGTCTACCAAGCACAACATCGGCTTGGGCATCTCCAGGACACTTTATTACAAGTTAATGGGCTGTAACAATGAATTCTGCACCTATGATGATTACAACTGGGACTGGACCCTACAGCACCTTTCTGGTACATGTATACAGAAACCTCTGAAAGTTCTCGTAGCTTGTGGAACCCGTGTTCTTCATACGGGCGACTGTGGTCTGCATCAGAAGGAGGGTTGTCACCCGGAGGTGGTCCAACAAAAAATAGAAACAAACCTTAGGGAAGTCACATCTGCCCTCTTCCCAAAGACTCTAACCCTGACTGACCAAGAACCAGTGGAGCACAAACCTCATATGAAAAACGGAGGGTGGGGAGATGTACGTGACCACTCGCTATGCATTAACTATGCTGCACGACTCTGAAACAATGGTTTCACAGTGTTTTTAAATGGAATGTTGTAGACAAATCATTGGCATGTATGAAATCACGAACAATGCCATGGCTGTGATTGTTCGTAGTAATTACTCGTTGAGTTCAGTGCACTGGATATGATGACATGAATCCATGATGTGTTTTAAAAGGAAATCCTTTGAAACCAGTTCTTCCACTAAAGAATGTCTTGCCTTCTGCCCTTTGACATATGAAATATGTCATTAAACCAACTACATTTATATACGGAGAAGCAGGTATATAAAGAGTTGAATTTACACTGGATGAAAACTACGTCATGAGTAGGTGTGCAGGGTTTATTGTTGCTCTACTGTTCATAGTGCTGGTCAGCCTGGTTACGTGTGTGATGGTCAAAACGTTCAGTTCAAATATATGAATGTAAACAGCTTTAACGGTTTTGATCTCAAACGAACCATCTGAGACTATATTTTAAAGACGAGAGTTCCAGATTTATCATTCCAAAGGCAAAACTTGCTTTTGTTGATCACACAAGTGGCCGTGCACTGTCCTTCTTTCCTAGAGGTTTTATTTTGTGTTATAAAGTAAGTAAATTTAGCTGAGTCTTCAATTTTCATTAGGATTTCTCTAATTAACATTCTGTTATTTATTTTGCAGTGATCTATTATACAATACTGTGTTGTTTTTTGAGGCAAAAAAATGTATAATTAAATAATTTAATCTCAATCACTGAAAATCTGTACAATGATTTTTATTCGTTAATGTTTTATGTATGCTATTTTTGCTAAATCTGACACATGATTACAATTTTCTCATTATGTATGTTATTGTTATTACTTTCATCAGCACAATCTTTCTTTTGGAAAGTTGTAGCATTTAGTTTCTTAAATTTATAAAATTCAGGTTTTCTAGTTTAAAAATTGCATTTTTAAAATGATGTTTGTTCCTCTAAATACACCATAAACACCTGCTACCAAAAAAGGGAAAGCATTTGTACTGATGTGTTGGGTCATGTAAGGGTATAATAGATCAAAGGTTCTTAGTCCTGGTCCTGGAGACCCACTGCCCTGCTGTAACTCCCTGCTCAGCTCAGCTTGTTACGTAGTTCAGTAGTTGGATTGAGTGTACGAGATAGGCAGGTCAGTGGTGCTCCAGCACCAGGACTCAGAATGGCTACAACCTCTACAACTCCATGCTGAGACATCTGGCATGATGTCATACCCAACAACATATCACGCATGTTCTGTGTGTGTAGATCAATAAATATTGATCAGATCAGTCTACATTTATAATCATTTATTGATCCTGATCACCTTTATCTTCCTTCCAACAGACCTGCAATCCCACACGTCCTTCTGGGGAAACTTTTTATGATTAGTGAAAAATGAATGATGTGTGTGTGTGTGTGTGTGTGTGTGTGTGTGTGTGTGTGTGTGTGTGTGTGTGTGTGTGTGTGTGTTTGTATTTGTATTTTACCTAAATAATAAAAAATACATGATTTCAAATACCAAATTAAGCTTAGTCTCTTTTTAATTATGGGTTTTGAAACATGGCTGTATGACATGTAGGAGAATGAAAACACAAGTAAATTACGTTACAACCACGAACTGGAATGGACTGAAGGGACATCACTAAGTTTGTCCCAGTCAATCAAGATTTATTTATATTGTGCTTTTTACAGCTGATGGTAAGAGGGTGAACAACAACAGGATACTCTGATCAGGATACTCCTACATCCAAATCCTCTTTATGGATCTCTCCAAAGCACGCATTGGTCAGTCTGCCGTAACACTGTGTTCAGCACTGTGGTTAAGAGGGTCAGCTCTTCTGTTTCTAGTGTTGACCCATTCTTTACAGAAGCTCCAAACTCCTATAAAGAAAATGAGATAAGGAGACTGTGATCCTTATCACAAAAAGTAGATATGGATAAATTTAGGATAATAAATTAAGATTAAAAAAATCATAAATGGGTTCAAATAGCACGGTAGGTCTTAACGTTTTAAATTAAAAAGATAAACCAAAAGGTGTTTTCGTACATTTTTACATTTATTTATGTATATAATCAAAAACTAATTCTGAAAAGAATTCCTATAGTTGACATTATTTCATAGACCTGATCAGTCTTAACTGAACTGATAGTGAAAATAACAATTCTTAACATCCTTTGAAAAAACCAATTAGTTCAATCTTCTATTTCTAACTTTATTTTTCCCAATTTAGCAACAAAATAACAATAATAATAATAACAATAATAATAATAATAATGACAATAATAATAATAATAATAATGATGATAATGATAATAATGATAATAATAATAATAATAATGACAATAATAATAATGATAATAATAATAATAATAATAATAATGATAATAATAATAATGATAATAATAATAATAATAATAATAATGACAATAATAATAATAATAATAATAATAATGATGATAATGATAATAATAATAATAATAATGACAATAATAATAATGATAATAATAATAATAATAATAATAATAATAATAATAATAATAATAATAATAATAATAACGTGAGGCATTATTATTGGTTTTCTCCAGTTCATCCGAGGTCACGTGGTGTTTGTGAGAGATAAAAAGCACACTGTTGTGAAATGTCAGGTTGTTATTTATTTGCTGACTGTCCTCAACTGCTGACCTGCTCGCTGGAGTTTTGAGCTCCTATAAAGAATGGGTCAACACTACGTAACCGCAGATAAAACACCTGAAGGCAGCAGAAGCAGTGATATGTAGATGTTTATGAAGGTTAAAGGATTAATGGACAATTAATTAGAAGAGATAATTCATGTGTTCATATAAAAAATATCTTTACACAAAATGGTTTAAAGGTAATCCCAGTCCAAATCCCAGTCCAAATCCCAGTCCAAAGAGAACAAAAAATCAGCTCCTGGATCTGATTTAACTGTAATTGATAAACGGTACTGAAACAGGCTCGGTGGACTCGTGTAGAACTGTGGGGATGTAAATGGTACTGAAGCAGGTTCTGTGGCCTCTTTGTAGACTCTCTGTGGCCTTACATACGGTACACTAGAAGATCCTACTGTCGGTCAGCGCTCAACGCTTCTGCAGGGCATTGGTTTACATCGTACCTGGAGGAGCATTCTTACCACATAATATGGTAGGTGGTGTTCTACAAGGCTCAGTGCTTGGTCCTCTTCTCTCTCTAATACTGCTATGCTGATGATACTCAACTCATCCTGTCTTTACAACCTTCTGAAACCCAGGTCTTGCCTCACGTCTCTTGTGGATTGCACCCATCACACAGTCATGCAGATTTCTCCTTTACAACATCAGGAGAATGGTAATGGTCAAAACCTGATCCGAACCAAGAGCCGTTCAGGCATCAAGTACACCTTGGCTTGACCCACCATCCTTCAAGGTGTAGGAAGACAAGCATCCAGACTCTCTTCTGTTCTGGAACTAAAGTGGGGCAGAACTTCTCCTGGGGTTCCGAACAGCTGTGTCCCTCGCTGTGTTCAAACTCAGACTGAAGATCATCTCTTTCAGAGCCTTTAACTCATTAAAGGATTATAATTAAGATGAATCTGGTTGGTATCGAGGTCCAACCTGACATTTGTGTTTCAGTATCTAAGCCTGAGGAAGCTCTGGGTTCCAGCCTCGTTCCAGCCTAAGGATTTCTGAGTGAACAGCAGAGCACTTTTGTAAGTGGCTCTGGATTAGAGTGTCTACTAAATGCTGTGAAGGTAAATGTAAAACATTGAGGATGTAAATGGTACCGAAGCAGGCTTGGTACAGAGCAGTGGTCAGGAAAAGCATTTCTCTCTTGAGAAGGAAATCAGTTTTGGGAGTAAAAGATTAAGATTTTCCACTTTTGTCAAAACCTCTGCTTAAAGGGGATCAGAGTGATTTGATGGTAAATGGTCACGTAGAGGTGAAACACACTAACCATGTTAGTTTTCACACTTGCCTTGTTTGATTCAGACTTTCAGATTTCATGTCTGAAACAAAATGACAGGTTCTGAAAGGTGCCACAGATCACCAAAGTGTGCTCCATCTGAAGAGGTCCAGATCCATGGTCTGGTTCATTTGCAGTGTGAAACACTTGTTGATTGTTTGAACCCGAAGGACAGACAACTCACCACACTGACAACATGCTGGCGTCAGAGTGTTGCTAAACTGCAGTGTGAAACCAGAACAGGACCATAAAATACAATGTAACACCAACCTTGGTTATGACCTTGCAGGGTTGTCACCTGTCCCGAGCTTCAGTCGGGTTTTAACCGACTGCTGGGGGACCTGGTAGCCTCCCAGAGGCAGATCTTCAGTGTTTATCATCTTATTTTTGGGTTTCTGTAAAAGTTCTTAGTTCAAATAAATCTTAATTTGTCATAGGGTTAATATTTTGTCTTAAGACAATAAAAAGACAATAAAATTGTCTTGTGCATTTTCACCAGATCTAGCTAGTGTGGTTTTTGTGCTTCCATCTCCTGAAATGCTGATGTGTCCTAACTGGGGAGCTGAATGTTCATTCCCAGTTAAGACACTGGTCACTGGACACAGTACTTCTTTAAAATCAGGAAACCTCGCCAAGATATTGAAAACATCTGGGAACATTTTATTGCTGGACATATTTTAAAGTTAAAGGACTTAAAGTTAAAATAGCAAAAACAATAAAACAATAAATAAAAAATAACAAACAATCAAAATGAAATATACACACAATTTAGTTTCTGTGACACTGAAAAATGAAAGAGGAAATTAATAAAAATGAAAAATCACATTCAGTTAATGGTGATAAAAGATTAAATGTATGACGTCAGTAGAACATTATGAAAATGAAATTACAGACAATGGAAGATGAAGTAAAACTCAAAATATTTAAAACATAGCGGCAGTATGTATTCAAACCCATCATCTGCCTTTGTGTGCCCTCATCCTCTAATTTCAGATATTAATAATGAAATTAATAGAACAGGAGGCAAAACAGCTGAGGATGCCTGATTCAGTCAGCTGATTGATGCTCATCCACAACCTCGGATATCTCTAGAATATAATCTAGAATCTGCAGCTTCATAAAAATTTGTATTGTTCGCTCAATTCATTTTCAGTGGGATGTTTTTGGTGAATTACAGCAAAAGTAAAACAGGTACGTTTGACCAAACTTATGTAACCATATAAACACAATCCGAATGTTTGGTATCAGCCTGAAAGATTCTACAGTATTTATGTAGCAAATATCGTCACTGTACAAAAAAAGCTTCTCCAAAATATTAACTTTACATAAAAGGCAAAAACATTTCTGTGTAAATGTAAAATATGGACACTTTATTTGGACAGTGCACCTCATTTTAAACGCACTGTTAAAATAGAAGTCAACTTAAAGTCAATTCATTATCTATAATATTCACTGAACCTTAAACTAAACCCAAACCCTGACCTTTCACCTTTTAAAGATCTGTAGATCATACAGGGACTAAAGTGTACTATCCAAATAAAGTAGTCCTGAAATGACTGCCTGGGCAGTTGTGTGTATGGCTGAGCTGAGACAGAGTCTACCAGGAAGTGGGAACAATGTCCTGGGGTAGAATTTCACTTCCTGGACATGAACCTCTAGAAACAATTCAGGCGTAATGTAAATAACAGCTGCAGTCGTCACTGCACGATGCAGAAAAAAAAAATGGAAAAAAGGAGTGTTTTTTTGGCAGCGACGATACGCAAATCTGACACGACGACATTCATATTATAATAATGTCAATCATATTTCAGCTTTCCTTCAGATACAGCGAACTGTGACAAGAGCTTCAGTAAACAGTTGCTACAAATATTGTGACAAATGTATTTAAAAATAGAGACTTTAATAAAACCAGTAATTTCTTATTGTGGCAGAAACTACTTTCTGCAGATTTGTTTGTGCTGAGGATCTGAGTTGGGCTCTTAGTACTCTTTAGCATTCTGACGGATGCTGCTGGCAGGACCTAGAATCCGCTCAGCCCAAACGGAAATCTCCTAATGATGCGTTTATTTTCCTGATAAAAATCCCGTTTATAAAGTGGCTCTTACTCGTGTCACACTGGAATCCCAAGATAATATTCAAATGGGAAATAAGAAAACAATATGAAAATGAAATTGTTCAAATTTGTATTTCCTTCATTCCACCATTCAGATAAGCGGCCTTTATCGTAAACTGAGCTGACTCTCAATGTCCTCTGTCACAAATCGTTCCTACCTCGGTTCCTGCAAAGGTACCAACACTAAATAACATACATCACATGCATGCCCAACATCATCGATGATCATTACGGTACTGTACAGAGCTACAGAGGACAGTTTTATGCCGAGGAGTGTGCAGTTTAGAAAGTCATTTTGGGGAAAACAATGACATTACACTGGTTTTGTCCTAAACCAAGCAGATCCTCAGTGTCCCCAGAAACGTTCTTCCTTCCCTTAGATTTCTCCAAAAATGTCCTCCAAAATTGACTCCAGTAAGGTACTGCAAAAACCTAAAATTTACATTTCACTGTTGTTCAGATATCGTTTTATACATAGTACTCCTTGTCCTTGTCTCTTGGTCTTTTGGTACTGGTGCCTTTGCCACTGGGCTGCTTGTCCTTCACTACGGCACCGTTAGTCTGTGATGAGTTGCTGATGTAATTCCTTGTCTCATCCACTTGGTACGAACCCTCATCTCTGTTTCTGTACTTATACATGGCATAGAGGAGGATGAGGATGCAAAGGGCAGCAGCTGACACAATGCCCACCACCATACCCATAGTACTGCTGGATTCACGAATGACCTCTGAAGCCCCAGGTGGAACCTTCCTGATTCCTGGAACAGTGGGCAGAGCGCTGGGCATGTTGCGCAGTATAGGCTGAGTAATCAGTGGACCCCTGGGTTTGGAGCCGTCCGTGTCATAAGCAGTAGGCAAAGGCAGCAGCACTACGTCTGGGTTCGGTTTGACCTCACGGTTGTTCATTTTACCAGCAGGAAATTTAGGAGGAGCCTCAGATGTGACAAATGTGGCTACAGAGCTCCTGGGCTCAGAGAGACGTGGGATAAGTGTAGTCCTACTTGCTTCAGAAGCCTGACTAGGCTTAAAGTCCTTCATCTCCCACTTGGGTGCGAGAGCTTTGTAGCCACCTTCATAAGCAGATGTGGTCAAGATCTTATCTGTTACCAGGGAGAAGGTGTTATAAAAATCTTCATCGTCAGTAGGGGAGAGGCTAGAGTCGTATGTCTCCCCCGATCCAAACCCAGATACCACCAAGCCATCCTCATCATCATCATCATCATCATCATCATCACCATCACAATCATCGCTGCCCTGGTCCGAGCAAGGTACACCCGTCTCAGTAGCAATGGACAAGGACTCTTTGGTGGTCTCAATAATGGTGAGAAAAGGGTGGAGGGTTGGGGGGAGAGGAATGAAAGGGGATCGAGTGGAAACAGGAGGGATATCTATGGGGTCCTCAACTAGAACAGGAATGACTAACTCCCCTCCTAGAACGGAATGGAAAAGAGACAGCAGTTAGTGCTAAACCCATTCAATCCATCTGTTACTGAAACAAAGTAAAGCAAAAACAATGAAACTCAAAGAAAACAAATGAGAGAAAAATCTACACCAAAACAAATTAAGACCAGAACAGAAATGAGATGGGAAGATTCAAAAGGCTATTACAGACCTGCTGGGACTGCTGGGAGACACTAGAGATCATTATAAAGCAGCGGTGGGGACGTCAGATACAGCAGGTAAAGATCCTGTCTGTCTGGGCGGCTGAGAGTGCGGCGGAGCCACAGGAGAAGGGGTGGATTTTCAGCTGCTGTATTTGAAATACCCACCGCTGCTTCACACACACGATAACGTGTTTATTAAAGAGGCTAAAGCTTCAGTTCTCACAGGAAAAGAACTACATGACTGTAATTCAGACGTAAGCTTTGAGAGATATCAAAGCCCTGTGCCTTTTGACAGCTCTTATGGTCACTACAAAGCCACAGAACAGTTCAGCAACAGCTTGATGTTTTGACTCATGTTTGACATTGAATTTGTTTTCTGTTTGACTTGTTAAAGTTAATCAAGCTAAACTAATCAGCCAGAACATTATGACACACAGGAGCTCTTTGTGGTTCTATAATTCCAGACTGTAGTTCATCTGTTTCTCTGCAGACTTCATTCTCCTCCTTTCACCCTGATCTTCACTGATCAGGACCCCACAGGACCACCACAGAGCAGATATTATGTGGGTGGTGGGTCATTCTCAGCACTGCAGTCACACTGTCATGGTGGTGGTGTGTTAGTGTGTGTTGCTGCTACGAGTGGATCAGACACAGCAGTGCTGCTGGAGTGTTTAAACACTGTGTCCACTCACCGTCCACTCTATTAGACACTCCAACCGAGTGTCTCCACCTTGTAGATGTAAAGTCAGAGACAGAAGCTCATCTGTTTCTGCACAGTTTGTGTTGGTCGTCCTCTAGTCCTTCATCAGTGCTCACAGGACGCTGACCACAGGACGCTGTCGGCTGGACAGTTGTCCACTGGTTGGTGGACAGTTCTTGGTCCAGCAGTGACCCTGAGGGGTTTAAACACTCCAGCAGCTCTGCTGCGTCTGATCCACTAGAGCTCAGAAAAGCTGATAGAATGGACGGAGTGCAGAAACACGGAGGTGGTCATAATGTTATGGCTGACAGGTGTATGTACAGAAGACACTGGCAGTACTGTCACTGATGAGGACATTCTTGACCGTCAGATTTAGCATTCAGTGTTTTCAAGAATGTACGGGATTGAGAAGTTGTACGTTTTCTAATATTGTTCTTTCTCCATCAGAGTGTGAAACAGTAAAACATCCAGATGTTTTGAAACTGCTGAAACCTTCACTGGTCGGTCTTACTGACCACACTGCAGCTCTACACACAGAGGACACTAAAAGACAATGCAAATCTTTACCAGCAAACCAAAAGAAAAGAGAAATAAAGGCAGTGCAAACTGTTAGAGCAAACACTGTAAACATTCACAAACCAAAGACACGTAAATTTATTAAAGGGATTAGTAATTAAAAACAAAAACAAAATACATTAACAAAGCCTTTTTAACAGGAAGCAAGGCAGTATTTTTGTGACTTACATCAATTAATTGCCCGCATGATTTTGGCAGGAAGAAAAAAATTGCAATAGAAAGTTCTGTAAGAATGCTTTTGGGTAGACATGGTTAGTCTGGATTTAACTCAATTTTTGATTTTCTTCAAAATAAACAAATGATTAAGATGATACAAGAGGCAACAACATACATGTCCACATACCATGGCTTTTACTGACAGATAACTTATGTTTCTATTTATAAAAAAACATCTGTACATGAATCATCACTTAGATAAACTCTGTATTTTATTATGTACAGTCGTGTGTTCTGGGGGATTGTGCTTCATTTGAAACTGTTAATCTGTACATTAGATCTGGACAAATCAATGACTGTACACTTACTGATAATCCTAAATGAGGGGGAGGGGAAGGCAGGGATCTATGCACGTACTAGGTAGGTACTATAGATGGAAATGAATGTGTACGTCAGTTGCCATGTCCATGTTAGGGCGGTACGAAGTGGTCGGGCAGCATTAGAGCTTTTGGCTGTAAGGAAGGGATGGGACATACAAATAATGAGCATATTCATGCCCATCTATCAGAAAATAGCAGAATCAAAACCAATACTCTTACAGTCCCTAAACTGCAAAGTCTTTCTCATTAAGAGACAGTAAACTGATCAAATAGTTACGTTCACTGTATACACTCATCATCCATCAATCAGTTTCTCCCAGAAGGAAGATGAAGGTGATCAGGATCAATAACTGATTATAACTGTAGTCTGATCTGATCAATATTTATTGATCTACTCATACAGAAGTGGTGTCTCTCAGGACGGCGTCGGGTTTAACGCAACACGCCAGACGTCTCTGCATGGAGGTGTAGAGGTTCTTAATGGTGTCGTGTGATGATCCATCCCATGCAGCTTGAATGTTCTCCCTCAGTTCTGCAGATGGTGTGGTAGGGGTGGAGTGTTGATAGAGCGTCCAATAGCGTCCCACCAACAGCGTCAGAATGTAAAATGTGCCACATTATATAATCATTCAGGTACAGCAATAGGGCTGCCCTTGCTTATGTCACATGATCGATGAACGTGAAACTTGAATCATTCTCATGTCTTACTATGTCGAACCCACCACCAGATTTCATTCCTGTCAGCTGATTCCTTCTGGGTGCAACTATTTCTGTGATGACGAGTGTATAACAGAATACTATTATCTTAACTGATAAGTGTCCTCTCTCTTGATCAGAAAGGTTTTAGTAACAGATTACAGTTTGAGGACACGAGGACTAATTAAGAAATTAATGATATGTTCTTTCATTTTTGTCCAATATGTTCAGTTCAGCAAACAGAACCTGAGCAGAACAAACGCCATATTTAAGTTCCTAGATTTGAAAAACTTATTTTAACTTGGTTTTAATAATCAACTAAATATGCAGTATGGAACACACACACACACACACACACACACACACCCACACACCCACACACACACACACACACACCCACACACACACACACACACCCACACACACACACACACACACACACACACACACACACACACCCACACACACACACACACACACACACACACACCCACACACACACACACACACACACACACACACACACACACACACACACACACACAGGTTGTTCTAAACTTCCATTTAAAAATTATGGAGCCCCTGTGTTTTTGGGGAACCTTCAGAGCAGCAGAATGTTTTGCAGACACCTCCAGATCTGAGGTCCACATAGTCCTGTCTCTGAGCTCTACAGGCACCTCAGTTCACCTTATGGTTGGTTCTGCTCTGATCTGGAACATTAGCAGACGGTGTTTAGAGTATCGGTGAGGGACTCAGGAGAGACCTATGTGTAACCATTGTTAGGTGCAGGTGTTTGATTTTTATGAATGTATGTGGAGCACGAGAGTGAGAGAGATGTGAACTGAAGGTGAAGTAAAGTAGTGCAGGAGGAGTGAGTTGATTATCATTAATATAAAAACTGGCCTTTCTGAACAGAGTAGATACGTCTGCTGTCCTTCAATCTCGTCATATGTCATATTATTCATTCTACACATACACTACGTGAAACTTAAATACAGCATTGTTTTCATTTAACATATTGGAAAAAAATATACTTTCAACACAAACATTATAGTTATTTGTTTGTAATTAAACAGTAATTATGCTTTAGAAGGTGCTTTAGGTGTGTTTACTGTAAGAGAACGTTCATTTAGAAAATTAATCTGAAGTGTAATTTGAGAAGAAAGCTTAAATAAGATAATAACTACTGCACGGTGAAAAGGTTAATTACATACTGAAGTACTGTGTGTGTGTGTGTGTGTGTGTGTGTGTACGTATACACACACACTATACATGTATCAGTAGTGAATACAGTGACAACACTGACATTTATTGTAATACAGTGTAAATTTTAGCTGCATTTAGGGAATGTAGAGTAACAGCACAACAAGCTGAGACCAGGAAAACTGAATCTCGGAAAAGAGCATCAACAATAAACACCACAGGAGAAATTCCACAAGACGGCGAGGACGTATTTACACCTTCAGTGTTCAGATCATACTTGAGAAGGATGATAAGCAGAACTGGAAACCTGACTTGGACTAAAATCAGATCTGAGTTGCAGATTTTATGTGTTTTTTCCTTAAAAAACCAAAACATTTCCACTTATGATTTAAACCTTCAATGACTTGAAATACAGTGGACCGGAAATGTTCGGACATCCCGGTCAGAATCTCCAGAAGGATCAAGTTAAAGCTCAAACTTTCTTTCCAGCATTTTAAGTGAGATTAGTTTATTATTTTTGTTTTGCAATTTTAGAACAGATTAGGAATGTTAAATGTCAAAGCCACAGACGCCTGCAGAGCAGGAGAGACTATAAGCAGACAGAAATGATGTTTGCTTGGTTTGTGATAGAATTCACACATGGTGGTTAACAGAAACAGTGAAGGTCAAACTCCGGTCTAGGAGAACACGCTTGGTCGTAGGATTACTAGTCAGGCAAATCAAAACCCTGTTGGGCTGGAAATAATCTGCAAGATGATTGAGCAGAGTCTGCTGTGGTGGTGTAATGTTCTACAGACATTACAGAAACACCTGGAGTAATATGACCTTCATGGAAGTCACATTGTGGACACAACCCAGAGGAAAGAGCTCAGAGACAACAGTGAGATCAGATGGAAGGAGACTTCAGCACATCTGAGAAGAGCTCAGTATCTCATGTGTAACTCTGGGGTTTCAGTTCAGATCTCAGTAAAGTCTCATTCTTGGGACAGATCTGCCAAAATAATAAAGACAGGACATTTCTGATTCAGAGCTGTTTCAGCTGTAACTCATTAAAGCTGAACATCTTACAGACATGAATAAACCATCAATCAGAGCTCAAACCATCATCTCTCAGCCCACAAAACCGAACCGAAGCTCTGCATTTTAGACTCTTGTTCACTAAAAAACTTTGAACTGAATACCTGCACGAGCGTCTGATACAGATGGTTGTTTCTCCAAAAAGCAAATAACAACAGCTAACAACAGAGTGGAGGAGGTGGTGCTGACCTGACCTGTTCACACTAACCTTTCGTGGCCACACTGAAACTGATTCCTACAATCTGTTACATTAGTCTGAGGTGTTCGCTGGTGTTTGTTGGTGTACCGTGGTGGAGTATCGTGGAATGTCCATTATACTCCCTTCACGTTTAATACTATGTTAATCATATGTTAATTAAATAGCCAAAATAACAGCTGGGCCAGTTCACAGAGGCTCAGGCAGGACTGTGATGATCCCTAGTCCTAATCCTTACCTCTCAGCCCGGGTCTCTGAGATGTGCTCTTTGTCCTTGTCCAGCATTGAGCAGACCTCGAACACTCGAAGCATCATTGTTATCAATGTTACTGTCTGTAATGGAGCTGATTAAGAGCGCTGTGGAGTCTCAGATGCGGGACAGAGGAATAGAGTGACTATTACTACAAAGCATTCAAATTCTACATCTAATCAATCAGGTTCTTCAAGTTTCCAGGTCTAGTTAGTAAGTTTAGGTTATATTGATTATAAACGTTACATTAACGTTGCCTTCTTGTGGAATTCTCTTTAGGTAATGGGCACCTTCAGCAGCAGACCACAGTGAACGTGGGTAAAGTGTCAAATCATCTGCAGAAAGGAGGTTTCAACAACACCCATCACAAAACCTGTAGTGATGTCAGAGGCGTTTAACCACAAAGACATTCAGGGACACGATTTCACAAGTAAAAAAATTATAACCAAAACATATTAAGAGGTGCCGCACATCTCGACATATAAACCTGTATTTTAATGGAATTTCAGATGCTGATCAGATCTTGTGGACATGGAGATGTGGAGAAAGGTCCAGACTACAGTGACAGTGAGGCAGGGTGGGTGATTTGGTAATATTAGCTCATTTAAGCCTGATGTTAATGAAGGACACCTCTGAACATACGATGGTTGGCTGTGATGCTGCTGAGGTGCATTATTCTGTGCATTCAGTAAAACAAACACATGCTGGACCAACACTTCTGACATCACATCAGCGCTATGGTTTAGTGCAGTTGCTCCAGAATCTGTGATGGGTGGAGTCAAGCCCCAAACATCTGACACAGAATGAAACACAGCTTCACCAACAACAAACACACAAAGCACATAAACAAGATGTTCTACAACAGCGTCCCAAACACATGGCTGCAGGGCTGGCACGAGAGCGCTGTGATGAGCAAAGCGTGAGAGTGGTGTCAGACTGGTCATGCAGGAGTGAATGGAAGAGTCTCTTAGCGGTTAGTTTACAGTCGCCACATGCCACCAACAACGCCTCTGAGTAAAGAACAACGAGAACAATAGAAAAACAGATATACTTTGTGGCAATAAAATTCTTTTATGCCATCTGCGTTCAAGCAGACAGTAAATGCAGACACGGAGAAGAGATGGGTGTGGGGGGTTGGGGTGGGGTCTGGGTCTGGTGAGAGCAGGGACGGGGTCATTATTTCCTGAAACGGTGGGGATGCCTGCACAAGGTCAGAAAGGGTGATGGCAAGAAAAGATTTTGTTGCCTTTCGTTTCCTGTTGTATAAATATGAGGGATGTTTCGTTTAGTTTTTATGTTACTTAACAAAAATGATGAGAACTTTTCTTATTTTTTTCCAACTACCAACACATCATGCGGTACAAAATGAGGAAAAAATGAGGATCCACTCTATTCTGGAAAATGACTCAATGACAAGAAATAAAAAAGAAATCAACAACATGAAGAACTGGATGCCAAACAGAAGACAATAGGAAGATGTGTCCCCGATGGAGAGGTCAAAGTAAAAACCGCTGAAGGAAACGTCATGCAAACGTCTCATAAAATCTGAGGAAGGGAAGGTCAGAATGGTAATATGAATTTCTGTGTCAACACGAGTCGAATAACGGTGTTGGACTAAACGCGTCCTGACTGCAGAGTGTACTCGACTGTAACGCTGTGTTTTAGAGCTCTTGGGGATGAAAACCCTCAGTCCCAACACATTTATCCACCGGAAGGTTTGACCTATGACCTAAATGTCCATCTTAGATTTGGCACAACAGCAGCCACATACAGTCCTGTGAAAAAGTTAGGACACCCCATAACACTATTGGCATTTAGATAGATAGAACTTTACTGATGGAAGAGCTCCTTTAGTTAAATCACCTCCATCAGTCTTTAGAGTTACAATGAAGATCAAAATAAACACACACGACTGAAGAAACTACTTTAAACATCATTAATAGAAATGTCATTTTCTCTTGAGGATAAAGTTCAGACCCCTCTGTCCTAATATCTGTTTCTCCTCCTTTGCCTGAAATAATGTCAGTGAGATGTTTCTAGAACCGTCTACCGTCTCTGACATCGACTGGAAGAACGACGTTCCCACTCCTCCATGCGGAGTTCTTTCAGCTCTGTGATTTTTCAGCGTCAGTCTTTGTACAGACGCTCTTCCGTTCTCCTCAAACCCCCTCTGATACAATAAAGATCTCATAGTGGTCTCTATGATGGAGAGATCTCCACACCCTGCTGCAGCAGAGCAGCTCCAAACCATCACACTTCCACCACCATGTTCACAGCTGCTATGAGCTTCTTCTGCTCAAATGCTGGGTTTGGTTTGATCCAAACATGTCTTCTGTTACTGTGTCCAAATAATTCAGCTTTGGATTCATCTGTCCAAAGCACATTGTTCCAGAAGTCCTGCTCTTTGTCTAGATGTTCTCTGGAGAATTTTAGTCTTGTTGGCTCTTACTCATCTTGAGGTTCTGCACTTGGTCTGAACTTGCTGGGACAGTCTAATCTGGTCATGTGGGTAGTTGTTCTAAATGTTCTCCACTTGTAAATGATTTTATGGATAGTAGAACGGCTGATTTCTAATTGTTCTGAGACCTTTTCAAACCCCTACATCTACAACCTTCTTTCTGAAGATCTCAGAGAGCTCTTTGGATCTGATCATGATGATCCCTCTCACTTCAACAATCAAGAGCAAACCAAACTAATGTCTGAGGTTTAAATAAGACAGACTCCTCCAGAGTCCTCTCTAACGATGGTCTGATCATTAGCAGGTGATGTTCTGCACCTGATTCTGATTTTAGTTTAATTAGTAATAAATGTGGGCGTGTCCTAACTTTTACTCACGAGAAAATGACATTTCTATTAATGATGTTTATAAATGATGTTTAAAGACGTTTCTTCAGGTGTGTGTTTAGTTTTATCAGCTCGATCTCTCAGTGTAGTTCTAAAGATCTAATGTCTGGATGTTTAAATATGTAAAGTTAAAGGTGTTTATGGGTCCAAACTGAATTACTGTGTAGTTCATTAACTGCAGCTACGTAAGCTGGTTTAACCCGTGACTGTACACTGACGTGCTGCAGGTGATACTAAGATTCTACACAGAACAAAGGTTTTCATAATGTTCAGGACTATCGAACCCCAAGTTCTCTGAAACCCTGTCCCTACTGTTCAGTACTCTCTGACTCCTGTGATGAACGAGACTGAAGAACGTCTTCTGAACCTTGAAAAGAAGCTCTAAGTGAAAAACCATGAACACAGAAATTCGAAGATATCTGTTCTCTATTAGAATGTTTTAACATAAGACAAGCTTTCAGGGAGGAACAACTGAACAAACAGGAGAAACACTTTCCATTGCAATTAGTCAATAGATCACACTTTTGAGCATTTTTCCCTTTAAACATCTCAAAATGTATCCTCTGTCAGACACAGACACTGCAGGAAACCAACAGAATACATTTTGTACAAGATACATTTTGAAGCATCAGCCCACACAACATGGAGATTGATACTAATTTTGTACTTTTGTGTAAAGTTTGACTCTCCTCGCACAACGGAGGGAACAAAATCAGTATAAATGAGTAACCATGTTATTTAGGGCCCCATAGTCAAGTGTAACTTTAAGACCAAGACTAACTGGGCTTCACGCTCCACCAGAACCTTCATCTTATGTTCTGAATCAATCCGGCTCTTCATTTTCAGTTCTCTGTTACTTTAAATATTCTGTAATAAAAGAAGCAGAACTGCACAAATGTGCAGGTTAAACACTGCCTTTAGGGATTGTTTCTACAGTCTTCTGAAGTTACACTGTGAGCTCATGGGATGTGATGCTTGGAGGAAAGGACCCTTTATTTGCAAATCAAAAACAAAGGAAAGAGAGACCAGAATTAAGCAAGCATGAGTTAATACATCCATCCCACCTGGATGTCCTGTGTCACACTCCTCCAGGTCCTCATCATCACTGGAACATTCTGCTGATGACACTATGTCATCTGTGGTCTGTCAGTTTAACGAGAGAGAGAGAGAGAGAGAGAGAGAGAGAGAGAGAGAGAGAGAGAGAGAGCAGTCTCTTATACACA
>CM067511.1:34236106-34241201 GCA_034509495.1 Acestrorhynchus altus | reverse complement strand
AGAGAGACAGAGAGAGAGACAGAGAGAGACTGAGAGACAGAGAGAGAGACAGAGAGAGACTGAGAGACAGAGAGACAGAGAGACTGAGAGACAGAGAGACAGAGAGAGAGACAGAGAGAGAGAGAGAGACTGAGAGAGAGAGAGAGAGAGAGACGGACAGAGACCGAGACTCAGAGAGAGACTCAGAGAGAGAGACAGAGAGAGACTGAGAGACAGAGAGACAGAGAGACTGAGACAGAGAGACTGAGAGACAGAGAGAGAGAAACAGAGAGACAGAGACCGAGACTCAGAGAGAGACTCAGAGAGAGAGACTGAGACAGAGAGAGAGAGAGAGAGAGAGAGAGAGAGAGAGAGAGAGAGAGAGAGAGAGACAGAGAGAGAGAGAGAGAGACAGACAGAGAGAGACAGAGAGAGAGAGAGACAGAGAGAGAGAACCAGTACTGATAACTTGAACAATAGTCTTGAAATCACGTAGAGAAGAGACTACAAACACACGTTTACTCTGAGATGGATGGAAATTTCAGATCTCAGTGAAAATCCTGGGACAGATTGTGGTTTGTGGTACCAACACACTGAAGTTAAAACGGTTAAATGGTTTGAGCATTTTTATACAGATTTTGGTTTCCACTGACGTCATTCTGTTCACCACTAATTACAGCTTTTGATCTTCATCATGGAGCTTTCATTCATCAAGAGCCAAAGAGTGATCTAAGTGTTGCCTTCCTTCACATTTGATCACAGACGCTTTAAAACATGAAAGATCAGGAGATGTCGGTCATACCAACACAGACATTTACAAACATACATGACTTTTAGCCTTTAAGTCAGATCAGCCGCTGGGAGACTCATTGGGCTACATTGATTATTTATTTCAGCTACAAGATTTCTACATAAAAACTGTAACAGAACAACAAAGATAAGCCGCTTCAAAGATCTCAGGTTTAGATCACAGTGAAGATATCTTCAGTTCATCTGAGCTGCGTCTGTCGGCTCCTGATCCAGGATTTATTTTTTATGAACTGCATTCGAATATTTTTACCTGAATGGTGGGTGGAGAGCGCTGCTTTCGCGTTGTGGTTGTGGACAGGGTTGTTGTGGTCTCTATGAAAGTGGTGGACATCTCAGGGGGCAAAGAAGTGGTGGTGCGGGAAGGGGTACGGCTAGTGGGTACATCTCCCACCAACCGCACGCTGCCATTCACCTTGATGTTGGCGTGACCTTCTGCTGCCATGTTAAGAATCTTCAGCCCGTTGTAGTACAGACCAGACAGCTGGCCTTGATACGGACGTTTGCGATTGTTTCCACCTATCGAGATCATGGCTTGAGTGTTGAAAATGGTAAGCTGCCGACCTTTAACACAGAAAGCAGAGTAGAAACACAGTTATATCCCTCATTCAAACGATACGTCCACGCCAAGCAGACGTCCAGTAGAGAGTGGACAGAGTGTACAAAATCCTCAACAGTCCAACACGCTGCATACGGTCAGTTCTGATCTTTACATTCCTGAACGAGTGCTGAAATACTGAAAACTGCAGAAAAACACTGCTGCTGCTACAATGATCTACACCATGAAACTGCTTACATAAGACACTCAGCTTCACCTGTGAAACTCCATTTTGTAAACTCTGTGCATCCATATTTACACATGCACTTATGTCTTATTATCACCAAATGATGCTCATTCAAATAAAAATAAATAAAAAAACAATACAAATTCATTCATGACTGGGAGGAAACAAATCTCACACACTTAAAGAAATCTGATTCATGCACATATCTGCATGGAGAGGGACGTGGAGGGGTTTAAAGGTGTTAAAGGGACTTTATAATCATCTTATGAGGTTTAAAAGAATTTTATATTCATATTATTGTATAGAGCTACCTCAGTGTTATACTCGACCTAACATTGTTTAATTTGTTTATTTTTGCTTCATGTAAACACATCAAATAAATAAATAAACAAACAAATAAATAAATAAAGTAGAAAGTGTCCCCTTCATTCGTTCATGGTTGTTGTAGCCAAGGGGTCGTATATGTGACAGGTTACACACTGTTCCATTCAAATGCAGTAAAACCAATGACAAAGTCAAAAATGAAGTATAATTATTCATCAGCTGTATTTCCAGGTAAACTGTGATCTGTTTTCACTTTAATACAGTAATAATTCACTATTTCTTACAGTGTTTTCATTTGTTTGATTTTTCACAGCAGTTATAATTAATAAAATAAATGTATTTTATGATTTGATTTTTGACCAGTCCCTTTAACTGGTGAATGATTTCTAATGATTTAATGGAGACAAAAAGAAGGAGAAGGAAGAAATTATAAACAGTTTATGGTTAATTAGGGTTTTAAGGCTTGTCGGATCAACTGTCTGTGTAACAATGACGAAATGATATGACAAGGAAAACAAAAACAAAAGCAACAAATTGATTAATTTGTGTGAAGTTTACCTTTCTCATGAAGCCACTCTTCGACCGGCCGGGTATATTTGAATGGGATTTTCTTATTAGCCATTTGAAAGCTGTCACTGTTACCTTTAAAGTTTAAAAAGCATTTTAGCACATTTAAAAGCCGTTTAGGAGAAGGTTTAGTCAAGTTTAGATTAGTTAGGTGTCGTTATGATCATTGTTTATGAGTCAGGTTTACATTTCCATATAACAGAACATCCTTAATCACATGTGTTTCATGATTAAACAGTGGATTAAAGCACAGAATTACAACAGAACAGAAACACACTGATGTTAGTAATGAACTGATCTACACGTCTCCAGCGGTGGAGAGGAACTTAAAGAGTTTATCATCCAGGTCTTCTGGAACAAACGCCTGCTGGTCACACAGACGTAGTGAGAGGAGTGTATACTGACGAAATACGACACCACTGGGACCAGAGAGACAAGGATACAGTAACATGTTTGAACACCTCCAGTCAGAATTTCTTCTACTGTGAAAAAGTTAGAGAATAAACCAATTTCTAAAAGACATGAAGGTAAACATTTTTACATAAAAATGAAAAAACAAAAACAACAACAACCATAAAACTGTTGGACACTTCAGGAGACCTGAGATCCCAAATGACCTTTACCGAAGTCTCAGGCCTTCTTCAGCGGGTTGGGTTTTAGGGCTTGTTGGCAGTCATTGTTAGAAAAGACCATGTGATTTACAGTTTGAACACACAGTTCCTCTAAAAATGAAAATAATAAAAGCCCACAAAGCAGGAGACAATAAGACCATACAGCGTTTGCAGGTAACGTAACGGCAGTTAACAGGATGAGCGGAGGTCAAGCTGAGACCTGAAGACAGGTCTCCAACCCTTCTCTGACTGATTTGTGAGACTCTGAAGAGCCGGTGCAGTGTTCTGCTGTGCAGTGTAGGGGTGTAACAGTACAGTTATACAGATCAACAGAACTGCATTTGTGGTTCGTGGCAGACGACCACACTAAGAACACTGTATCTGTAACACTGTTGGTCCCCCTGCTGCTCCTGCTCTCTCTAGATTCTCTCCCTCTCACTGCCACAGTGTTGCTCATACCCTCATATTCATACTGTTTATTTAAAGAACAGGGATCTATCAAAGTCTGATCTTCACAACACACGTTTGTGGAAGTGTATCATGGAGAACAAACGAGGTTTCTGAGAAGCTCAGAAGAAAAGCTGTTGATGATCATCAGGCTGCAGAAGGTTACACAATCATCTGTAAAGAGTTTGGACTCCACCGATCCACAGTCAGACTGATTGTGTACAAATGGAGGAGATTCAGGACCATCATTACCCTCCCCAGGAGTGCTCCACCAACAAAGATCACACTAAGAGCACGGTGTGATTCTCAGGAACGGTCTCTTTTCTGTTCCTCAGTGAGTCCAGAGACAGTCTTTTATAGGGTGTGATATGTGGAGTTTTCAGGGATCATTTCCACAATGTTGTCTCAGAGCGCTCACCTCCAGCCTCTCAGAACACATCATTGATTTTATCACACACACTAACCTACAGGCTTCCCCTGTCCCCCTGTCCCCCTGTCCCCCTATGATATATTAGTTAATGTATCAGAGAACAAATGAAGTACAGTGAGACACAGTGACACAGACGTTACCTGATGGGAAATGTTCATTTACTGCCCAGTTGTCCACCTGTAGTGTGGCATTTCCTCCATTTCTGGTGAAGCGTACCAGGTGATATTTCCCATCATTCACTGCAGCAGTGGTCTCTTTGACACTAATGTCCACTGTGCCAATGTTAAACGTCACACCTACATAACCTTCTTCCTGAAACACAGACAGAAACAGAGCATTGAGACAGACAGGACTGAGAGGTAAATCAATCTGCCAGCAGGAATGTGGGACATTAACGGGACACTGACTGCTTTTTACATCGTCTCTCGTTCAGTGAAGTATAAACAGTGTTTCACAGCTGCAGGGGGTGTTTAAGACCAATACCCTGGAAACGCCTCTTTCAGTTGTCTTATCAACAACTGGCCACCAAATGTCACGATGAACCGAATTCTTCACAAAATCACATCTTTTTCTGAATCATTTGTTCAATTTGCTTCAAAATTAATGCCAAGGATCTTAAAACGGCCACGAAACCATGAGCTGTTTGCTAACGTCTGCAACAAGTGCTTCTGGTCTCATATCTTCATTTGCTTTGCTTGGTTTTACACTGTAAAGTGTCCCAAATAATTGTATTGGTCAGGAATCTGACGGCCACACAGACCCTCTTGGTTTGGCATTTCTAAGATTCTAATTCTCCAACTGCGACCTTTTCCTTTTGTGTCCTGAATCTTTCTTAACCATCGGATTCTTTTCTGGATTATATGGAATGATGTTCATATGGCCGAGCTCTTACGGATAAACCGTCGTCTGTAAAGGACAAACTACTCGACTCACAATGTGCAGCATGATGTAGTCGCCCAGGCGAGGAGCACTATCAATGCGAACCAGAATTCCGTCTTTGATGGTGGTGCTGAAGCCCACAGCTAGTCGGTCAGTTCTTGTGCTCGGTCGTTCATTGGTGGGCCAGGTGTACGTGATCAATCCTCCACCTTTTCCAAATATATACGTGGCTCCCGCTGAAAGACAATACAAAACCCCCCCAAATG
>CM067511.1:34221106-34231106 GCA_034509495.1 Acestrorhynchus altus | reverse complement strand
AAAGCAGAAATTCATTTCAGCTTAGGTCTTCAGCACCACCTAGAGTCACACCTGGGGATTTACTACAACACTGTTTTCAGAGATTCTGAAATTCAACCGCAGAAGGTTTTCCATTTAGACCACCAGCACTTTATTATTTTGGGATATCAACACTGAGAGCAGTGAGTGAATCAGTGAACAGTGAGTGAATCAGTGAACAGTGAGTGAATTAGTGAACAGTGATCTTAATAAGTGAACAGTGACTGAATCAGTGAACAGTGAATCAGTGAATCAGTGAACAGTGAGTGAATCAGTGAACAGTGACTGAATAAGCGAACAGTGAGTGAATCAGTGAACAGTGAGTGAATAAGTGAACAGTGACTGAATCAGTGAACAGTGAATCAGTTAACAGTGAATGAATCAGTGAACAGTGAGTGAATCAGTGAACAGTGACTGAATCAGTGAACAGTGAGTGAATCAGTGAACAGTGAGTGAATGAAGTGAGTGAAGCAGCAGAGTTGGGGTGTACTCACGGTCATTGCATGTAACGCCAGAGTAAGAGGTCATGGAGCAGTCACAAGTGAAGTTCTCCCACTGCTGAATGCACACTCCATAGTTGGCACAGGAGTCTTCCTGGCATGTGGTGCTGGGTCCTAGTACGACAGAGACCACAAGGGCATTAGTCTATAACAACAACTGGGTCCAGCACATATAGCAGTGTTCTCCATGCACCCGCGCATATCAAAGTGCCTGACAGGAGCACCAGCATGCAAGTGATGTGACTGTAACAGGCCGATGTCAGAACAATCGGAACAATGTCACTGACGCCACTAATGTCTGAGCAAACAGAACGTAATGAGAGTTACTTTCAGCAGCTGATGATGTCAGTACATCAGAGGATTCAGACAGAGAAGCAGAGAATCTCCAGATGCTGAATTGAACCATAACGAAGCAGTAAAACACAGTGAATCACAGAACTTGATTCAGAACAGAGAACCGAGTCCGAGTGCCGCACACATCCACGAAGACACACTCATTCACACTTCAAAGGGTTTGAAAGCAGATGTGTTTTCATTCCGCTCTGGATGAATGATCTCACTTCTCCAGGACAGAATGGTCACACAGTTCACAGTCAGGAAAACATCTCAACACTGAATCAAACCAGCGCAGCTTTAAGATCCTCGTAATCACAGCAAACCTGTTTCACGCAGATCTTACTGCCGGCCTTTGGGTTTAAATCAAGAAAGACTATAAATATATTTCTTTCTATGCGTTCCAGGCAGGGCACTAACAGAACAGGTACAGGCACACACTGTTGGCTCGTCCAGTGTTACTGGTTATACTGGCTAAAGTGTGGTTCATCAGCCTGATCTTAGACTCCATGAGAGCAGATCAGTCCGACTTAAAGGAGGAAAATCATTTAAATACGAACCCTCAGAAAAACTCTAACAATGGTTTAATCGTCTGCACCTGATTCTAATTTTAGTCATTTTACTTCATAATAAAATGTTTAAATGTGTTAAAGGTGTTCATGCGGTTTCCATACATGAAGGTTATCCAACCATGAGACAGTTGAGCTTTCTAGCAAAAGCAATCAGAATTCTAAAATCTAAAATCTCCAGAATGGGCAGAGAACCATAGAACCTAGTTCTGATGCTTATCCAGGTCCAGGTGTGTGTGTATCTGTGATCTGTAGACTGATCCTCTGAAAAACAGTTCTAAAGAAAGTTCTAAAGAAGCAACCGTTTTGTTAAGAGTCTTCTGATGTTACAGTGTTACTCAGTACTACGTCGTAAACAAGCTCGCATTTCCGGTTCAGATCCGTCTTTTCGATGTCGAATTCCCACACAGAAGAAACACGAGCACACAGAGAAACATACAAGGAACATAAGAACTCACAGGCCTGCTTTAGGGTTCAGTGAATTAAGTCATTCCCATCACCTACGCGGACGACAGAGAATGGAAAACAAGATTCCCGCTCATTTCGTCTCATCTCGGATATGACGGCAGCTTTTCTTCAGCACTGAGAGGATTTATCAGCTGATTCTGGACTGTTATTTACTGAAATATACTTAACAAATGTGGTTCGTTCACTTTTCCACTCTCAGCTTCCCTTTATCTCAGTAAAGTTCTTATGTTTCATGTCAGTGCATGCTCACATTCACATTCCTCAACACAAAAGAAAGATAAGCCACAGTACAATTCAGAGTGTCCTGTGCATGCGATTGTGTGTGAAGCGAGTGGAGTGTGTAAGGTATGTGTGTGGAGTGTATAGGGTATGTGTAAAGTAGGGTGTGTGGAGTGCGTAGGGTGTGTGGAGTGTATAGGGTGTGTGGAGTGTATAGGGTATGTATAAAGTAGGGTGTGTGGAGTGCGTAGGGTGTGTGGAGTGTGTGGGGTTTGTGGAGTGTGTAAGGTTTGTGGAGTGTGTAAGGTTTGTGGAGTGTGGGGGGTGTGTGGAGTGCGTAGGGTGTGTGGAGTGTGTAGGGTGTGTAGAGTGTATAGGGTGTGTGGAGTGTGTGGGGTTTGTGGAGTGTGTAAGGTTTGTGGAGTGTGTAAGGTTTGTGGAGTGTGTGGGGTGTGTGGAGTGTGTAGGGTGTGTAGAGTGTATAGGGTGTGTGGAGTGTGTGGGGTTTGTGGAGTGTGTAAGGTTTGTGGAGTGTGTAAGGTTTGTGGAGTGTGTGGAGTGTGTGGGGTTTGTGGAGTGTGTGGGGTTTGTGGAGTGTGTAAGGTTTGTGGAGTGTGTAGGGTGTGTGGAGTGTGTGGAGTGTAACACCTACTACCTTGCAAGTCAGCTTTGGTGAAACCAACTGTGTTAGCAAGAGAGGACAGGAAGAAAGGGACAAAGCACGGTTAGTAGGGGACGACAGTGTGTCTGTAGGTGTCCAGGCTGCAGCCGAGGTAAACTGTAGTTCTCGTCTTTGAAGGTGGTTCCAAAGTGGATCCTTCATATACAGCCGGGAACTGTGAGAGCAGAACTGAAGTTCCAGGCTCTGGATCACCCACAGCTCTCTGTGACCAGCGCTGTCTGACCAACGGCTATTCAGGGTCTTTACAGGACAGAGCTACCAAGGACACGGCATACTTCAACTGCAGCCTAGACTTTGGAAGGCAGCTTTTGTGTTTACTGAAGGACAGAAGGACAGTTTACAGGACAGTTATGTGAAGTAGCACTTAAATAACTTCAGCATCATGAAGATCGTGTATGATCTACAGCAGGTGTCCTGCTCCTGGAGAGTTCCCTTCCTGAAGGTTTCAGCTCCAACCCAAATCTAACGTACCCCATTCAGCCAATCAGGAGCTTCTGAAGGCAGTGATGAGTTGGATCAGGTCAGGTGGATTAGAGTTGATTCTAAAGCCTGTAGGAAGGTAGTTCTCCAAGAGCAGGGTTGGAGATGCCTGGTCTACACCATTTTCACAGTCACTGCGTAATCATCTTCTGCTCTGAGATGTTATCAAAAATGCTGCTGCGTGCTTTAACAGAGCTCTCCGTTCGTTTCCGCTGAAGTTAAAAACGTGTGTTTATAAAGTACATCTGCAACTGCTTTCAGCGTGAAGGCATCTGCATTCAGGGTCAGCATCTGCTAAGGGATCTGCTGAGGGATCTGCTGAGGGATCTGCTGAAGGATCTGCTGAGGGATCTGCTGAGGGATCTGCTGAGGGATCTGCTGAGGGATCTGCTTCTCAGGGATTTTAAACCAACTTTGCTGAAGCCTGTTTGTTTTGTACAGACTTCAGGTTGAGGTTTTTATCGTAAATGTGAGTAAATCTGCTGAACATTTCAGGGTGTTTGGTTGAATTATTGTTGTATTTAGGAAAGAACGTCAGCATTAATGAACACAGACGTGTGAGAATGAAGCTCTGATTACTAGACTCCCATGAAGAGCTTTGATAACGGTTAGTCAAACGCAGACATTCACACAGATATTAATGATTCATTATTACACTGGTGTTACTTCTTTCTTTGTTCTTACAAACATTCACTGCAATTACAAATGCTTTCGTATTTACGTTTTTGTTTGTTTGTTTACATTAGAACAAAAAATACAACAAAATGGATTTGAATCATGTGATGCTTCTTGAATTTGTAATTTGTGGCAGAAGCAGATGCTGGTAAAACATAAAGCACAGAACAGTTGAATCGATTTCTCTTTCAATTCAAGCTGACATGAGTCACAAGGTTCAGCTGGGGTAGGAACCCCCATGTGACCCACTGTTGACACGGAGACATAAATAAACCAGAACTTATCTGAGGAAGCCACAGTCCTTCTGAGAGGACACCCTGCAGACAGATGAGACCAGAAGTACAGTACTTGTACTTTAATGTGGGTTCACAGGCTCTAAAACCATGCTGTTCAAACTCCTCTTGGTGTGGTCTTGGTGAGCCGAGACCCCCAACATCAACTGGACGTGCAGAATTTAAACTTTAAAAGTCTACGAAACCTCCAACACTTTAAACAGACGCTGAAGCAGAACCTGCAGTATCAGTGACCCGTAATCAGTAACAGGCTGACTCACAGAGGGCATAACTGCTCACTGAATGTCCGCAATCATGGCTGTTGGGTCACTCTGTGCATGTGGTCACTCTGTTCATGTTGGTCACTCTATGCATGTTGGTCACTCTGTTCATGTTGGTCACTCTGTTCATGTTGGTCACTCTGCTGGTTCTCCCTCTCTGTAATTTTGTGTCTCCCACATCAGTGATGTTGTTGCATACCATCTTCTATCCACTGCCACCATCAGCATGCTATGGTAGTATCTACACGTCCGGTACGGTGCACAACACTTTGATAAGATCATCCCAATAGCTTTCAAACTCTTCTCCAGGCTTCACTTAAAGGATGCTCCACCAGAACAGCAGGAGTGAAAATAAGATGGGCCGAAAGAAAGTGGAGGAAATCAGTGGAAGAAACTGCTTCAACATTCATCTACAAAGAGCATCTGTTCCACACAAGCTTTTCACCATTCACCATCATCTATCTTCACTACCTAGAGTTCAAGCATGGCTCAGCTTGACCCACCATCCTACAAGATGCAATGAAGACCTCCAGACCTTGTCCTCTTGTAGCCCGAGTGGTGTACCCAGCTGTTCCTGGCTGTCTAAACTGTGGAGTCGCTTATTGTCTTCAGACTCAGAACAATGACCCATCTCTTCCACTTCAATTCACTCATTAAAGACGTTGGTCATCTTGGTTTGACGTTCAGGGAAGGTCTGGTGTGTATCGACATGTCCATACTGAGACCTTTTGGAGCCTATACAACCAAGCACTTCTGGAAGCCATTCTGGATGAGATCATTTACTAAATAATATAAAAATAATTGATATAATGATGTCATTATAGTCGGAACAGAGGGAGTTTCGTAGATGTTTGGGGTTGTTTTGACTTGACTGTGAGCATGGCATGAGCTCTGAACATGACAGGAGTTCCGAAGTGTCCGGCAATGAGTCCAAATCCTAATCTTATCTAAATCCAGATTTGAAGGCATCCTTCAAATCTCAGAGATCTGAAGCAGGTGAAATAAGAAGTGATTCAGGGGAAACAGAAGCGACTGGTTTCAGTTATTATTTCTAAAGGGTGTGAAACCAAATATTAGTTAGAAGGAACCAAAAATTTCTTCTGTAAAACAGATCAGATTTGACTATTTTTCTCTGATTTTTTGTGTTTTTCCAGTGAAAATAAAAGAATCACACAAATAAGAAGATGAAAGCATTTGTAACTGCAGTTGTTCTGGGAGACGTGTGTGATTTTTTTAAAGAAAAGCAGGGGTACCAATATTTTTGGCCACATTATTGAGTTGAAAAATCACAGCCACTGTAACAAAACAGTATTTTCAGCAGATCCTAAAGAACACTTTCTCATCCTGTCATAACATTGAAAACCACGAGAAGCTTTGTCTGGAATTAGTAACACATTCCTCTCACAGATCGATTTGTGTCAAACCAATTTTCTTCTGGGATGTTGAGAAGGGCGACCTCGAGGACAATTCCCAAAACCTCAGTGTCTTCAGGAAACAGTGGATTACGAGGTATGGGTTGATGTAGATTCCATTCTCTGTTCTGCTTCCACTTCTCACAGATCACCTGACAACTGCATCTGGGATTTACTGGTGTTTTAAATCTCTTCCTCCTCCACCTGTGCAGCATTCCCAACAGATTCCCAAAGCACGACGGATCCAGATCCTACGCTAGTCAAAGCGTTTCGTCATGCAGTTACTTTTTCTCTCAATCAGAGGAAAAGGTGTTCTATTCAGTTGACAGAACCTGTTTCAGAACGTATCTGGATGTTCTGTAGCTAGGTGAGGACCAGGTCGCAGGTAAGCTTTCCTTCTTCTGGTCCTTTAATTAAGATCATCTTTGTAAAAAATCACCACTGACTACCTGAAGAGTATAAACGAATCATTTATAACATATGAATTAAGTCTTAATGTTGTGTCAACCCTGAGAGTGTGACCAGCCAAGACTCAGGACAGAGCTCACCTTCACACCCATGTTCAATCTGCCCACTACTGAAGAGCGCATCATTAATGAGGTCCGGGAGGCGACCGTTTAAGTCCACTGAGGCCAGACAGCCTTGGAAACCTTCACGAGACACAACCAGTTTGGGCAGGTTCTGGTACATGTTGGGTCCCAGACCAGCAACAAACAGGTCACCTGAATCACAGAAGAGAGAGAAACACAATGCCAGTGATCACTACAGCAGCTCTCCACACTTACTCTCACAACTGCTTTCTTTATCTGTCGCGCTGAGAGAGAGCGCTACAACCAGTGCATTCAAATATCTCCACCTACATTCACTGAATTCTGTATAAAGCTGAGAAATCAGAGGAAGGTGTGTCTCATGAAGGTGTGTCTCACCTTTCAGATCAAGGTTTTTAGCACCGTTGACCACTTGGCTGACTGATTTGGTGTCCACCTTCAGAGTGTGTGTGTTGGTAGCGTCTCGGGTAATGACCACACTATGCCACTGGTTGTCGTTTAGAGGGCCATCACTGTTCCCTTTGAGAAGACTGGGTCCATTTCCCAGGTCAAAGACATAGTGGATGTACCTGAGACAACACATTACACAACATTCAACACAGAGAACAAGTGCACTTGACTGAAGGGCACTCAAAGTACACAGTGGCCACCATTCCAGGTCCTGCCGTTCCCCAAATGCACTCCAAAGGAACCGTGAGAGAGGACATTCCTTTAACAGACCAGAGGACACGGCATCTGCTGATATTCTGTTTTGCCCAGTGCTCAGGTCTTCTTACAGCACTGAATATATTACAGGTCACCGACCCTGACCAACCTCAGATCCAACCCAAATCCAATCACAGCGTTCCCACCACAGCAAAACTGGCCCCATTCTGATGTTCCAGCACCACAGGACTGATCACAGAGGTGGTCTCATCACTGACTTCTTTAAACTTTGCTGCAGCCGTGCCCTCCTGGGACCACATTTCACCAGTTCTTTAGGAACACATAGTGCAGTGTGTTCTGGATTGAACAGAAGCACAAAGTAATACATGTTTGGGCCAAATGTGACGCAGTTCTGAGCAGTAGAGCCGAAAGATCTGGTCCCCAAATCTTTCACCACACCACTGAAAACCTCCCTCACTGTGGTCACATGTACAAGGAACGACGTTTTGGATTGCTACCCGCTGGGCGAACGTAGTCTATACACTATATAGTCTATATACCTCAAAATATACCAATATAATATTAAGCCAATGAAGAGGAGAGAAGAACGGAGCTGGATCAGGTGCGGTGGATTAGAGCTGAGGAAGAGAGCTCTGCAGGGTGAGGGTTGGAGACTCCTGGAATATACCAACAGTCACATGTTCTGTTTAACCCAAAATGATCTGCAGTTTAGTTTAAGAAATTCTGATGCCGTCATTTGAACACAGGCTGTAAAGATGACACTGCAGACAGAACATTACTGCAGATTATTTTCTCAACATCGTTTTTCAGCTGCTTTTAATAGTATTGTAATTCGAATCATGTGCATATGAAGCGCCTCCTGGTGGCTGGGCCCTGAGTTACGGACACAGCAGCATGTACCTGAATGTCTCAGCTGAGCCATTTAATGCACATCCAGGTGGCTGAGGAATGGATGAAGCAGGCTAACATGAAGCTTCAGAAAGGACCCAACCCAAGCCAATTTAACAAATTAAATAAATATGAATAAATTATCTCCAAAAACCAATCAGAATTCTCTCAGAAGCGTGTTGAAGGTCGCTGAAAGCATCTGATCAAAGTCATGCACATCCTATGTATGTACATCGACTCTGTTATATGCATTAATTTTAACACCACATGTTCTTTCTACCTGTCTTTCACGCTACCGCCTCTAGAGGGCACAGCAGTCATGACTCCAGAGAGTGTAATGAAACCTAATTCAGACAACAGGTTGCAGAACAGTGAAGGTTGGCAGGGTAGGAGCTTTTCAACTGTTGCACTCTTTCACTCTTTCAGACACTCATGTCCATGATGAGATGATGTAGGTTTCTGACCACAGCTGTCGTAAAATGTCAATGAGTTGGATACCAGACACCAGAGTGGGAAGAACATCCTGAATGTCAGTGTGAAACAGCGTGAACATGTGCAGCTCCACCTGTAGCAGCTATAACAGTCTATTAAATATGTCCTAAAGGTGACCAATGACTTCATAAAGACCATAAAATGATTCACAAAAGCAGGAGTCAAATAAAGTGTCATTTGTAATCAATTTCAGATGAAGTTTAAATTTTTAATAATCGATCACATCTGTCAGATGTACTGAGTCTATGCTGAATCTGTCTGTAAATCACACTTTAACACTCCAACACCTCTCTACTCACCCTTTAACCAGTTCCACAGCGATGAAGTCACTGCCATCTCCACTGTTGAACAGGATGAAGCCATCAGCAGAGGTGGTTTTGAACTGGAAGAAGAGGTGCATGGTGCTGTAGGCCTGCAGTGTCGCCAGGCCCAGGTAGCTGCCCTTGGTTTTGAAGGTCACTGGGTCTGCCACAATGGAGCGCAGACCAAAGCGAGCGTTGAGTTCACAGAACTCAATGTCTCCATTCTTGCACATGTCAATGTAGAGCAGGCCATTGAACTTGAGGCCTTGCAGATGGCCGATGAAGCTGGACGGTGTTGATGAGGCAAAGCGGCGCTCTGTTAGGATACCTGTCTCCAAATTACTGAACTCCAAACGGGTGTGATCACCATTCATCTGACCTACAGAGGGGTAAAAGAGTGAGCCACTCCAAACATCACTTTTTGAGAGGCAGAAATCACAGCCTCTGATCATCAAACACAGAACAAAACCAGGAATAAACCCCTATACAATTGATAACCCCATATGAGTGATACAGCCCTCTCAGAGTGATACAGCCCTCTCAGAGTGATACAGCCCTATGAGAGTGATACAGCCCTACGAGAGTGATACAGCCCTCTGAGGGTGATACAGCCCTACGAGAGTGATACAGCATTCTGAGAGTGATACAACTCTCTGAGAGTGATACAGCCCTCTCAGAGTGATACAGCCCTACGAGTGTGATACAGCCCTCTGAGAGTGATACAGCTCTCTGAGAGTGATACAGCCCTCTATCCCTTCTATGTCTGAATTTAATAACAATGGTGTGAAATCATTATTATTTGTTTTTCTAACTGATGCTGCGTTAAATGTAAATTCTCGTGATGTAGGTCGACTCCGACAGATCTGAGTGGAAACTAGGGCACGAAAATAGGTTCCTAGGTATGTAGTGTTTAAAGCAAAACCAGCAGAGATGGAACACAGACTGGACTTCCACATGGATGGAAGCAGTATGAGAAAGCTGGAGATGGATTTATAGCTTCGAGAGTGTCCTTCAGACTTAACGATACTCCATCTAAACTGGTTAACGTGGTATTTATCTGCTGGAATAATGGAATGAGATCAGATTTTTGTTTTATGTATTTGTTTTAAAACAAACAAAAGGCTGATGGTGATTTTCTGAAGTACAGGTCAATGAAGATATAAAGATCATTGAAAAGAAAGAAAGAAAGAAAGAA
>CM067511.1:34188606-34216106 GCA_034509495.1 Acestrorhynchus altus | reverse complement strand
AAAATTAGGACACGCCCACATTTATTACTACTTATAATATCGAAAATCAAATCAGCTGCAGAACATCCGCTGATGCTGATGATCAGACCATCATTAGAGAGGACATTAGAGGAGACAGTCTTATTTAAACCTCAGACATTAGTGTGGTTTGCTCTTGATTGTTGGAGTGAGTGGGATCATCATGGTCAGATCCAAAGAGCTCTCTGAGACCTTCAGAAAGAACGTTGTAGATGCAGATGATTCTGAGAAGACATTTAAAAAGATCTCGGAACAATTAGAAATCAGACGTTCCACTGTCACCATCATTTACAAGTGGAGAACATTTAGAACTGCCCACATGACCAGATCAGACCGTCCTACAAGTTCAGCTCAAGAGCAGAACCACAAGATTAGTAAAGAAGATCCAACAATCCTAAAAAGTCAATAGAATAAGTTAGAATAATAGTAGAACTATTCAGCTTTTCTTCATATTAGATTTTCAATAAACACACTTTCATTGTATTTCATTGTATTTACGGTGAAAACTGGTTCAAGGACCACTGTAAAGTCCTGCTGTCAGGCTGTCCTGCAAAGCAAGCAAAACTGGGATTTCCAGTAGGACATTACGGTCTGGTCAACACTACACTGGGTTGATTACAGGATTCTGCTCCTCATATATACAGCTGTAACTGGCTCCGCCCCTCAGTATCAGAGTCCTGGTGTCCTGGTATGAGCTGCTCTTCAGGTGTTTTAATCACTGTATTACTGATTTATTAAATCAATCTCGGATTTACTTTTTTAGGTTTGTGGAGTTCAAGGGTTCTGAGATGTTGGTTCCATCGTTCCGTCGCTCTCTCCCAGGTGTGTTTCTGGTGGGACGGAGGTGGAGGTGGAGGCTGAGAATCTCATTTCTTTGGTTGTTGCTGGTTTGAACTGGTCTTCTATGGTTTAATGCTGGTGTGAGATCAAAGATGACCTGGTTTCACTGCTGCTGCTCGCCCTGCAGACTCGCTCGACCGCCACACAGCCGCCTGTTACTCACCCTGTCAAACCTCTACTGAATCCCAGCCCCGCTTACCTCACTACATCAAACATGGTCTTATTAATATGGCAGTCATTAAACACATCTTCATTCCCAGTAATAAGACTGATTCTAACTCAGATTATTCATTTATTGACTGATTTATGTTTCTGCTTCATAGATTTGTTTTCTATCCTGTTCTGATCTGATGTTTCTGAGCAGGTTCTTAAAACCATGATATGAAGAAACCTGATTTACTGTGATTGATCTTGTGATTTTCTATCAGCGTCTGACACACACACACACACACACACACACACACACACACACACACACTCTTTATTTAATATAAAACCATATAAAATATATAACGGCCCTACCATCACACTCCTACCATCACACTCCTACCATCACACTCCTACCATCACACTCCCATCAGCACACTCCCATCAGCACACTCCCATCAGCACACTCCCATCAGCACACTCCCATCAGCACACTCCCATCAGCACACTCTCCAATCAGCACACTGTTTTAAACCCGGTCAGATATCCACTCTCACACGGAGTTTATCAGAGCCGAACACGGCCGGCCAGAGTTTAGTGTAAGAATGTAGAACTTTACTCGGACAGGTGGAGGAAACGGTTATTCTTTCCTGAACATTTTTCTGGTTGTGTTTCATTCATTTCTCTCCTCGCAGTGTTAATCTGATAAATAACGGCTCGGCTGAGACAATGTTAGTCATCGTGCTGAGTGTCGATACGACAGGACAGTTTCAGTCAAACCACCGTAACGATGCCTGCGTCGCCTTCCTGAAGTGACGTCACTGATGACGATTGAAGCCTCGTTTAAGCAATGATTCAGGAATCTATTTCCAGTCCTTAATTTTTCTACAGATTAGGACAATTGTGGCCCAGTATCTCCCAGTAAAGAACACATGAAACCGCACATGATTATACAAATACATTTAAAATCTCAAATAAAAATAAGACATAAATAATGAATTTAAATATATTCACTAACAGTCCATCAGTTTCAGCATTTACTGACCTAAACTCGGAGCTGTTTACACAGGCCTGTACTCTTTTTGACCACTAGGGGCCGGTACTGAGCATCTGAAATGAACCTTATCGGAACGCAGTCTGGAACGTCAGCATCAGTACTATAAACACAGGCCCAGTCCGTCTCTACTCAAATGAAAACCTTTAAACACACACGAAAACACAAGCAGTTTCACAGAGAGGCGGAGCTGCAATGTTATAGCTACCCCTTCTTCATCATGTTGCCTAGCAACCGTGCGCACTGATAATGGACAACACTGTGTGGTGGAAGAATAGTTCATAGTGGACGGTTTTACAGAAAACGTCCTTGTGAGTGGAACACTGGAGTATTGCTTTAATCGATTACTCTGGTCTGAATCACCGCAAATCTACACTCAACACGTGCCTGAACGATCATTGTGCGCGAACGCTGGTCTGTAAAGGAATGACCCACTTGTCCTGCCAGGTCTCTCAGATGCTCTTTCACTCGCTCTCGCTCTCTGCTGGGAATGCTTAAGAAGCTTTAGGCAACATTATCTACGAGTAATCCTCATCATGTGACATGATGGACTATTAAAATGACCAAACAGCCCCGGCCTGCAGGGAATCTGTGATTATAGGGTTTAGGTTTCCTCTTCAGTCCTGTTCTGCTGCTTTACTGACTCCTCCTTTATGCTTTTATACACACTGAACTGAGCACAGCTTCACACGCATCACCAGAACAATACCAGCACCCGCAATCAATCACCTGACTGCAATGGAGTCACTCCGAACGGCAACGAGTCCCTCCTTTGAGTGTGTGTGGAGGCACCGTGGTCAGCACAGATCAACGTTCTGTTGTGCTCTCCTCCAACAGGACATATTACAGAACCAACAATCCCACTGCAGAGCCTGCGGTCACTGCTGGAACCGTCCTGTTTGGACTTTTCTCAGCACTCTGTAGAGGATTGATGAAAAAATGAACTAAATTCAACTTCAGAATGAGACACATCAACATCCTCCTCTCTAACAAGACCCCAGACACCCAGGGGTCAGCAAGGGTCAGCAGGGGTCTTCTGTCCACACAGCAGAACCCAAGGCCAATGGAAACAGTGTCTCTCCAGATCCTTTACAGAGTTAGGGTTAGAGAACATACAGAGTTAGAGAACATACAGAGTTAGAGAACATACAGAGTTAGCATCTGTCTCCAGCAGTTTCCAAATGAAGACACTGTTCTCCATCCCTAACTGTGCATGTTCTCGAACTCTGTATGTTCTCTGACTCTGTATGTTCTCGAACTCTGTATGTTCTCGAACTCTGTATGTTCTCTAACTCTGTATGTTCTCGAACTCTGTATGTTCTCTAACTCTGTATGTTCTCGAACTCTGGATGTTCTCTAACTCTGTATGTTCTCTATCTCGAACTCTGGATGTTCTCTAACTCTAACTCTGTATGTTCTCTAACTCTGTATGTTCTCGAACTCTGGATGTTCTCGAACTCTATGTTCTCAAACATTAACTGTCAGTATCAGCTGTTTTAAGACTGATCTAGTTCAGATGATTGCTTTGATCTGCTGCTCTTTAATTATTAAAACAGCAATATTTGATCAATGAAAGAGAAAATAAAGAAGTACAGCTTTAACTGGTTTCATTTAAAGGCACATGGTCCTCCATTTCCAAAGCTTCCAATACTGTACTTCCACTGCATCACCCTGGAGATCCAATTCAGAACCGGACCACTGCCGTGAAGCCATACACTCACTTTTGACCACCTGGACTTCACAGGCTGGAATGAAGGGTCAGCCACTCCACATGTGGTAGCTTTAACCAGGTAAGGACACAAATCTCTACTTCAGAGACCCACACGTCTCAGAAAACCATCCCAGAGCAGTTCATACGAGGAGCCCAAATCACTTCACTGCAGTAATTAATTACATTACTTATGTATTTCATTGGTCATTAATTGTACAATCCTCTTATTTTATATTTTATATCTGAGACACACACATCTCGTTATATACACACACACACTCTCACTCACACTACATACACATACACTACTCACACACACTGACTCACTATATACACACCCACACACAATATATACACCCACACACACACACACACACACACACAAAGGCCTCTGAGTGTTTTAAAAATAGAGCACTTTCCAAGACTCGGAAGGTTAACACAATCAGACAGCCTGCCGCTCTCTCTCTCTAAACCACGGCCTGAGAGGATCCCAGCTTTTCATTTAGGGACAGTACCAACCGAGGAGGAGGACGTGTTCAATTCTTCTACAAATAGACATCCATTCAGTCTTTCTACAGTCCTTACAACACTCATATACTCACACCAATAAAACACTACTGACTCCAATGGTGTCACACTAGTGGAGACCTCGGTCATCTTCAGGGACGGGTTTTTGTCTCGATGGAGATGACCAATGAATTATTGTGTGAAGGCACTGTGGTCAGCACCAAGATCAATGGTTTGTTGTCATGTGTTACACGTCCAGAAGGTCTGGTGTGATGGTGTGGGTGCAGTTTCATAAGATGACCTTCATTACAGGCAATTTGAGCCCAACATTACATTAATGAGGTTCTGCAACCAGTGGTTCTATCTTTTCTGAACATACACTCCGGTGCTCTATTCCAACGGGACAACGCTCGTCCACACACTGCTGTCGTCTCAAGATCTCGTCTTGAAGACACAGATACTACGCCGTGGTCGGTCTCATCTCCAGATGTCCCTGATTGAAAATGTGTGGATGCTATTGGACGCTCTATCAACACTCCACCCCTACCACACCATCTGCAGAACTGAGTGAGAACATTCAAGCTGCATGAGATGGATCATCACAGGACACCATTAGGAACCTCTACACCTCCATGCAGAGACGTCTGGCGTGTTGCGTTAAACCTGACGCCGTCCTGAGAGACACCACTTCTGTATGAGTAGATCAATAAATATTGATCAGATCAGAATACAGTTATCATCAGTTATTGTTTCTGCCTGTAATGGAACTAAATGAACAACAGGAACGTTCCACCAGTGCACTGCACAGACAGCACCCTCCCAGTACCTGACAGGTCTCTGAAAAAATAAAATGCTCCTAAATCCACAGTCCACCTGTCCACCAGGACATTTATTACTAATAGAAAGCTGCAGGAACACTGTCCTGGACCTCTGCTGCTGGCTAAGAGGGCAGTGAAGACTCTGACCCAGTCTGAGTAAAGAGACCAATCTAATGAAGGAGGACGAGTTCTTTCACATTAACGTTCTGAAAGAGTGAACTGTACTTTAGTCCATCAACCCTGACGCACAGATATGACCTGCAGTTCTCAGCTCCTGCTTATTGATCAAACTTCAAATACACACGTCTGCACAAGTTCATAAATCAATATCATTAATGCGACTGTGTGAACGTTTCACACCTAGATTTGCAAATTAATTTGATTTTAAATCATTTTTAACAAATATGTTTTCTAAAGCTATAGCGCCCCCTAAAGTCCAAACTGGAACGGAATTAGAAAAGCTCATCACAGTGTTTAAAATGAAGAGCTGATCAGAGTGATTATAGTTCGTTTCAGAAACACCAAGTGATTTTTAAGTGTCCATCAACATCAAATTTGAGGCATTTGGACAAAATTCCAGAGACGATTAAATCAAAAACAGAACAATAATACAGGGTTTTGTACTTCTTAATAAAAACACGGACCAAGGGTCACCAAATGCATGTAAAAATGTTTAAAAAACTACTGACCTCTCTCACAGGTTCTGGACCAGTAGCCGGTTCCAGTGCAGTCACAGATGAAGCGGTTCCAGCCCTCCTTGCAGACGCCGTTGTTGTTGCACGGATTGCTGTCGCACTGCTTGCCACTCACTTTGCTGCAGGAGGGCTTAATCCCAGCTCTGCTCTGGCTCTCTGCAATCTGACGGATGTCTTTGCTGCGGCCGTCGATGAACAGGTCTCGTATGCAGCCCACGTAGCCATAGTTGAGCATGGCAGTCCACAGCTCAGTGGGCAAGACCAGGTCAGCCCTGTTGTCCGGCAGTCCTCCTAAATACAGATCTCCTTCCAGGTCCAGAATCTCATTTTCGCCAGTTGCAGTGAAGGATGTCCTTCTGCTGTTCACTGAGATGATTCCTGTGGAGGAAACCAAATAGGCTGAACCTGTTAATCTGTACTAAACCACTGTTAATCTGTACTAAACCTCTGATAATCTGTACTAAACCACTGATAATCTGTACTAAACCACTGATAATCTGTACTAAACCACTGATAATCTGTACTAAACCTCTGATAATCTGTACTAAACCACTGCTTGATAATCTGTAATTGTGCCTCCATGAAATCAGACACTGTATGAAACACTGCTCTCTAATGCTGGACGTGGTCTCTTCTTGGACTCTACTTTTATTTCACTGACAGTGTTAAAAGCTCTTCTTCCACCTGAGCTACATATCTGAACTCGGACCCTCCCTCCCCGGCCTGTGGTCATTACTCCTCAAACTTCAGCTGCTTCAGAATTCTGCTCGTCTCCCAGCCAATCACATCGCCACATCTCTGATCCCCTCTGCATTTACAGACTCCTCCTCTGGTCACGTTCTTCAAACTACTGTCATTCTCCTTCACTTAGAACCCACCTAAAACACAGCTGTACACAATCGTATACACACTCCCGTCTTAATCGTCTCAGTGATGTCATTTCCTCCTGCTGTTCTTTTCCTTGTTTGTGTCGTGTTCAGTGTTGCTCTGATGATAAATTGGTTTGATTACTAATTGATTACTAATGAAGGTCTCATCATAGAGTCCCAATTACAGACGATCACACAGGCGTGACTCAGTGATGTCTTCGGGTGCTGCAGTGAAGGTTCCTCGGTGCAGAATGGGATGGAGAGGAGAGGAGGGTGCTGGTGTTTCCCATCACAGATTATTATGTACATTTTCTCTGAACACCCACCTGATACTTATACAGAGTGACTCAGCTCTTACAGAGAAGAGCAGGTTTCTCCAGGCTTTTCTACCAGAGATTAATCAGCCACTGCTGACTGACACAGGAGTCCATTAGTGCAGGACAATATGGACAATATACGAGTACAGTATCTCAGAAAACTCATAACTTCATACAAAGTCTTCATTTTTTAGAATCTAACATTATTAAAAGATTTAAACTGAGATTTGACTCAATTACAAATCAGTATCAAATATTTATACATTAAATGTAATGAATATAAAATATATGACAGATTTGTTCAATTAAATTATGACTTTTTATCCACAATATTCTAATTTTGTGAGGTGAACTGTAAACGCTGACGGCTTTGACCTGTCAGAGGTCACATTTAATATTACTAACTAATAACTAATAATAATTATTATTATTTATTATTCAATATGAACAGAAATAAAACAGAGAATCTGTCTCTGAATTTGGCTTTTTTACAGATATTTTAGTTGTTAAAACTTTGAAAAGGAAATAAAAGTATGTTTAAGTGCAGCTTTATCGCGGAAAGATTTTCATTTTCTGATATTACTGGAGAAAGTTCCCACAGACGTCACTATATTTACATTTACAGCGTTTATCAGACGTCCTTCTCCAGAGCGACTTACAACGTGCTTTGCTGTTCACTCAGAATATGCTTATCTGAGGTTCCTCACACTTAGATCCTGCTGAACACAAATGTCTTTATGGAGTTAAATCCTCCTGAGACAGATGGGTCTTCAGTCTGCGTTTGAAGACAGTGAGGGACTCGCTGTTCGGACCCCCATTTTGGTGCCAGAACAGAAAAGAGTCTGGATGCACGTTTGAGGGACAGTGGGTCAAGCAGTACTATTGGCAGTACTTCTCTACAGGGACTAGACAAGCTGTGTGTGCATTTGCACATCTGTGTCAGCAATGAGTGCAGCTTAAAGTAGCTGAATGTGTTCATAAATATTTGGACACAGTATATATTAATTAGGGGCTCCATTATAATGATCTAATCTCAGATGTTTGAGAAGAGAAATCTGGTACTGAGGTGAGAAACTCACAGCCTGTAGGTGCTGAAGAGCAGCTGTTCAGTACTTCATTACTTTCTAATGTGTATATAGTTTATTACAGCTCATCTGCAGCCCTGCAGCCTTCTCCCAGAAGCTCACCTGATCTTCCATCTCGCTGGATATCCACATGGTGCCAGGCCCCGTCATTGACTTTGGTCTGTGTGGCTTTGACTTTTATTGTTCCTGATCCCATATCCAGCAGAAGGTACAAGCTGCCATCCAAAAGCTCCACAGCAAAGAAGTCCACTTTGTTACTCTTCAGACTGTTGGCGTCCCGCTTGTCCTGAGGCTTGCCCTGAGTGTAAAGGATCAGTCCATTGGGTTCTGAAGTACGGAAATCGAAAGAGATGGAGCCCACACGTTTCGTATTCCACTTGGGCAGACCGAGGAAGGACTCTGCTGTCTCAAACGAGATGGGGTCCAAAGTGGGCACGTTTTCACATTTGAACACCACGTCCCCCTGCAACTTCATTTTGGGGTCCGCAATCCTGGCTAGACGAGACAGTTCCAGGCGTATGTCATTGTTTTTGTAGACCACCTAAAACAGAAACACATCAGTGACAGTGTCACATCTCCAGACTATAGACATACCACATTACTGACACACCACCTACTGAAACACTGACTACAGCAGTTCTCCTACTTAGAAAGACGAGGGGTCTGTCATTTTCATCAGAGGTTCACTTCAACTACGAGAGACAACATCACATTGTAGGATTTTTAAAGAATTAATTAGTAAATTATGGTGGAAAATAAGTATTTGGTCAAAAACTAAAGTTCCTTCATGCAGGTCTCCTCTAGAACAGTGATGTTCAGGGGCTGAGGTCTGGAGACTGGCTCAGCCACTCCACCACCTTCGAAAGCTTTTTACAGAGCCACTCCTTTATTGTGCGAGAGGTGTGTTTGGGATCATCCTCATGTTGGGAGACGTTCCATCTTCAATGCTCTTAAAATCTCATGGCCCCGTTCATTCTTCCATTAACAGGCATCAGTTGTCCTGCAGGTGTGATTCACCCTCAGATAAACTCATCCCTTCATAACCTTCTTACTAAAACCATGAACACACCTAAACCCACATCAGCACCGTGTACAGACACACATGAACACCATCCTTCAGTCTTCATCTCTATTCTCTGGAGGTTAAACTGAACCGTGATGATCTTATTTTCATGTTTCTCCTGTTATTGGTTTTGCTCTCATTTTAGGTCTTGTTTCCACTGATTTATTGCATTATATATTATTATTTACAGCTTATTGATTCATTATTTACAGCTTATTGATTATCACAGACGGTAGAAGTTGATCAGCTTGGCTTTAAAGGATGAAATATTGACAGTATTGGTGTTCATAATGTTACAGCGTCAATCACAACATCAAAACTGCCCACCTCTACATGGTCCTTGCACACACTTCAGGACGCAGTTCCACAAAGACTTCACTTCCTATTTCTATGAGAAACATCTGTATACGAATGTTCTGTGTTCAATCAGACTGATGTTGGTCACTCGTAAGGAGCCTGAAGGAGAATTCGTTTGGACATGTGTGAAGGGTTTGTGTTCCTGTGCTCTCAGCTTGCTGATTGTGAGACTATCAGTACTATTTTAAATAGAACAGATTTACTTTAATAAACTGTAAAGGCTGTTAGCAGTGATTTCTAAACCAGTCAGACCAGTCTGTTGTATTCTGTCACGCCTATTAAAGAACCTCCCTCTCAGATAAAACAGCGACAACGTAGTCCTTTACAGCCAAACCTACAGACTACAGAAAGGAGAGCGCTGTAAATTGAAATCCGCTGAAGCAGAAAATGAAAAGCATTCTCCTCCCTCAGGAAGGAGCTTTTTCTGGTATATAGGGCACAGAACCGCAAACAGCAGCCCGGTTTCACAGCACAGCTGTCAGCAAACAGATTCTGCAGCTCCTGGATTACAGATAATCCTGAACGATTTTACAGTAAATCAACACAGGTGCACTGAGAACGAGAGAGCGAGAGACAGAGACAGAGAGAGAGAGAGAGACCTGAACCTGGGCCTGTAGATCCTGCACACTCATAATCAAGAAACTCAATATAATTTATATCAGGACCCCTCTCTCTGATCAGTCATCAGCCCCGCCCCCTCTCTCTGATCAGTCATCAGTCCCGCCCCCTCTCTCTGATCAGTCAGAGTCTGTATGTGGGTTGAGCATTGGCCCCGCCCCTGCCATCTCTGTTATTCTGAAGAATCATGCAGAGGTTGAAGTCTTAAGCGTGTTTTTATTCCTCGAGGTTGGTGTGAAACAGTCGATGTGAACTTAAAAGCAGACTCACCTCTTTCAAGCAGCCCATGAAATTATTGCTGACTGGAGATCCAGGAAGGTCAGCAGTGCTGGGACTGCCCCCAACATAGAAAAAGTCATCTGAGCCCAGCATGGTATAGTCCTCCTGGGTATAACCAGTGGTGGTCAGGATGCCATCCACTGAGATCGTCACCTGTTTAATAGTGATGACATGGAAAGCCAAACAATCAGCCCAGGTTTCCACCAATAAGAGACGTGTTTCTCTCTGTGTCTCTATCACTCCATCATTCTCTGACTGGATCTGAAATCTCTTTCTCGGTAGCTCAGACTGTCGGATCTGAATCGGGCAGCATTTGGGTCTTGTTTTGTTTTTCTTTCAGGATTGCTCTGCATACGTTCACGGGACAGGTAAAGAAAATACTGCCGCAGCACATTTTCTTTATCTTTGATGGAGTAAGAAAATGAATCATCAGGTTTGGAGAATTACTGATCAGGGTTAGTAAATGTTAAAACCAAGGACAAACTGATTGTACTTGTTTTAGGAAACACTAAGTACTGTTAACTCTGTCATACTCTCTCTCTCTCTCTTTCTCTCACACACACACACACACACACACACACACACACACACACACACACACACACACACACACACACACACACAGTTTCATTAACACACAAACACACAGCTCTGGAAAAATGAAGAGACCGCTCTACATGTCCAGCAGACGTTCCATTCCAGTTATTCCATCATACAGAGCTGAGCTTCATTTTCTGCTCCAGAAACGTCTTAAAGTCCCCGACAGCGGTGTGAGGAACTGGTGGAGAGCAGCACCGACAGCAAATCTGTGACTAACTATCAGGTCATTTCACCAGAATTTGATCCCAGTGAACAAAACCATCCTCGGACGTGTAAAATGAGGACATATTATAAACCTCAACATTCTATTGTGAAAAGCTGGTTATTTACACATTCATAGACATGACAAATACTATACAACCAAGTTGGTTATTTAATAACATATTAATAACGTCAGTTCACAACCCTGAGATGTGATGGAGATCATGTTAGTTCTTTCTTCAGTGTTGAAAAAATGTTGAAATGACGTTAACAGTTGTGACATTCAACACTGAACATTTCAACTTTAATCCAACACAAACGTTCAGTTCTGTCATCTGAGGTTAAAAAGGAAAACGGACGAATCGATTTAATGAATGTCACAAATTTCCTGAAACTCAGATCAATTTAAAATGAACTGATAATATTCTTTCTTTCTTTCTTTATGACGTTTTTTAGAGACACTGTTTGACCCACCCATCACCGACTTTATCCTCCGCATTTCACCCGTCCACACACTACTGAATTCACACACTAGGGGGCAGTCAGCACACGTGCCCGGAGGGGTGGGCAGCCCGGGGGGAGTTAAGTGTTTTACTCAAGGACAGTTCAGTCAGTTCAGGGAATCAAACTGGTTACGAGACTGGTTCCCCAACCACCAGACCACAGCTGTAATGCCGAATGCAAAAAGGCAGAACTTGGTTTCTGTTCAAACACAAATCCTCAGCAACAAAAGTCGTGACAGTTTGTAATTTGTTGGCAGCCAGTTCATCGTTAACGCTAACTGAGGATTAGGATGCTGAGCTTCCACCCAACTCAGAAAAGAGGAGCACATTAGAACCCAGTAATGTTCAGTCGTTAATAATCAGGGCTTTAAAACGTCAGTGGACAGTGATTCAGCCGTGGATGAATCACCAACGCTGACACAACGTTAATTCAACAGTGAATAAACGGTTAAATGTCAGCTGGACATGATCTGAAATGTTCTCTGGGTTTCTGGTGAGAATTATTCTTTGAAGTCTAAGTCAGTCCTGTACTGGAGTTCAACGTTGATCAGAATCTAATGTATATTAATAAACACTGAATATGTTCCAAACAAACAAACATTCTAGAAACGTTTTCTAGAATAAAATGAAAATGTTGATTTTACTCAAACAGGAAACAGAAAACCACAGAAACTGAGCTGTAGATTCAAAGACTGCCGAGAAAATGGATCTAAATAATCTACTAATCAGATCTGAACGACACCATAACAGTGTTTACAAATCAATACCTGCTGAAATGACTCGGTCAGTCACAGGTTTCATGTCCCTCACACTGCTGTTGGGGGACATTTCTAAAGCAGAAACTGGACGAAATGTCTGATGGACATGAAAAAATGTCCTGGACTCTTTGGACTTTTCGTAGAGCTGTACTCGCTCAGCCACACCAACATGCATTATGAAGAGATGTATATCTCAATACCTTTTCCCGAAAAGAAATCAATAAACATGAGGGTAAAGGATGGAGGACAGTCTTAAAGCCACGAAAGCCAGACATGTACAGCCATGCAGAGTTAAAGCAAGGCTGTGTGAAGGGAGTGACAAGACACACACATACAGCGGAGTGCGATCCCGATATAAGAGTGACATCTGCTCCGGGATTTTATTCCGGCTGCAGCTCAGCGGTGCACGCAGCTGCCCAGACAACTCCAACAAAACCCTGGAGCGGAGTTTTACTCATTACATCAGGATTATCCACATCTACACACCCACACAACTACAGCATGCAGGACATCTTCACAGAAGAGAGGGAAGGGGCGTGGTCAAGTGTTAGGAGGGCGTGATGGTGACTGGTGAATGAGATGGAGATGTACGTGGGCATGCCATGCACTGTGTAATTTAATCAACTGCCAGAGCTCCCAAATTTCAGATTTCTGTTGGTTTTCAGTAAAGATCTCCTGCAGCGTGAAACACTGTATCGTTGCTTTGATGGAAAGCCTCTGTCAGTTATTGCTGACAATCCTCACAAAAAATGCGGAGGCCCGTGAGGGGAAAACAAAAACTAGGCAAGCCCCTGAAGGTCGACTGGTGTGAAGGACGTTATCAGAAGTGCATAGAATCCTACTACTGAATTGTTCAGCCCAGAAAAAAAGAGGGACACCAAAAGATGGAGGTTGGGAGTCAAAAAAGTGAAAAGTCCTGGTAATACAAACCCATTTCCTCATTTTTTGAAAAGAGTGTCTACAAACTCAAAGAAAGAAAGAAAAAAGGGAGAGGGACACACGGCAAACCCAAAAAAGAACAATAAAATGATATCTACCAGACAATGTAGTTTGTTTACCATAGCGTGTCCAATGCCTGAGTGCTTTGAGGAAAAGGGGGAGAAAGCAAATCAAAACAATAGTGAACAGAACGTTGTTAATAAATGGAAGAAATGAAAAGAGAAACAAAAAGGATGAAGATCAGGGTGTTAGTACATTAGTCTTGTTAGAAACTGGTTAGTAATAAAAATGATCCCATGAATGGACAGGGTTAGTCTAAGTTATGTTGTCCCGAGGAAAGACGGAGACAGAGAGTAAGAAAGAAAGGGAAAGAGAAAGACAGAGTGAAAGACAGACAAGAGCTCCTTCAGTCCTTCAGCTCGCAGATTCATCTGGTTTCCATCCTGAACAGAAGCAGTGACAGAAGAAAGCACTTACTTGTCCACTTTGCTGGGCAGTGATTCCACGCTTGAATCCTACGCTGCAGACCAGCCCACTGTGGCTTTACGTTAGGAAAGTGCCTCCAGAACGTCCTCGCAGCTCTTCACTTTCTGCACATTTCATTTCAATTTCAATTCAGTTCCTCTAAACTCTACACACACAAAACCCACAATGACAAACTGAGAAACGCTGGTTTAAAATCTCTATTTTATTAAAAATAAAACACAAAGATACGACATGTACATAAATATTCACAGCCTTTACTCTGACACTCAAAACTGAGCTCAGGAGCATCTCCTTCAGATGTTTCTACAGCTTGATTGGACTCCTGTGGTCAGTTCAGCTGATTGGACATGATTTGTAAAGACACACCTGTTTATATAAGGTCTGATAGTAGACAGTGCAGGTCAGAGACAAACCAAGACATGAAGTCTAAGGAACTGTCTGTAGATCTCCGAGACAGGACTGTTTGGAGACACAGATCTGAAGAAGGTACAGAAATATTTCTGCTGCATTGAAGATCTCGATGAGCACAGTGGCTCCATCATCTGTAAATGGAAGAAGTTTGGAACCAGCAGGACTCTTCATAGAGCTGACCGGCCAAACTGAGTGATCGTGGTAGAAGGGCCTTAGTCAGGCAGGTGACCAAGAACCCAATGGTCACACAAAGATCTGAGAACCTTCCAAAAGGACAACAATTTCAGGCCTGAAGCCACTCCTCAGTATAAGGCATATTACAGCCCATCTGGAGTTTGGAAAAAGGCATCTAAAAATTTCAGACCATGAGAAACAAAAAGTTTGAAGCTCACCAAGCCAATATCCTTCCTACAGTGAAGCATGGTGGTGGCAGCATCATGCTGTGGGGATGTTCTTCTGCAGCACGAACTGGGAGACCAGTCAGGGTTGAGGGTAAGATAACAAAGGAGTGTCTTCAGGACAACTCTGTGAATGTCCTTGAGTGTCCCAGCCAGAGTCCAGACTTGAACCCAATTGAACATCTCTGGAGATCTAAAAATATCTGTGCACCGACGCTCCTCATCCAATCTGATGGAGCTTGAGAGGTTCTGCAAAGAAGAATGGGAGAACCTTCCCAAAAACAGGTGCTGAGCTTGTATCATCAAACTCAAAAAGGACTGAGGCTGTAATTGCTGCCAAAGAGCTTCAACAAAGTATTGATCAAAGGCTGTGAACTGCACATGTTCTATTTTTGTGCTTTATTTTTATAAATTTACAAAGATTTCAAACAAACCTTTCTCACTGTTCATGGTGAGGTTTGTGTGGAGAATTTACAGAGAAGAATGAACTGAATCCGTTTTGGAACAAAGCTCAATGTGGACAAAGTGAAGCTCTGGGAACAGTCTCTGGATGTACACTGCTCATCCTAAACGCTAATGATCATAAAAGATCTCATCTAATGATACTTTTGTTCTTTTGTTCTTTTGTGTAACTGTACTGCAGGCTGAAGCATCAGCTTAAAGAAAGGCTTACAGTTAGAGTTTGTGTGAGAAGACATAAGACAGAATGTCGAGACAACATCCCAGCAGACAGGTCTGATACACAAACACTAATCATGCACTGTAAAATCAGATGCTGCTGTTTCCCGAAAGTATCTGCAGGTCTGAACGTCCTCCGAGTCCAAGACAACAGAAGACTCTCCTGATCATACCGGTTTACTTCCAGACTTTTCAAAAACATCTATTGAATTAAATTCTATAGAATTTTGACACCGTCTTTAGAAATGACATAGATGTGTAAGAATGAAAAAGGACTACACTGATTGAGGTACACCTGGAAACATCTGGATTTTTGTGATCAAATCCACGTTCACCCTCATCTCTCTTCTCCACCAACCACCTGAACAGCCGTGAGATAAAGTTCACTGCTCCATTAAAACCTGCATCTGGATCTGCTGTTGAACAACAGTTACACTTACGAACAGTTACACTTACGAACACCACGCACAGTTTTACTTTCAGGAAACCAAACCTCAATCAACACCAGAGTTTTACCCTGCTGGTCAAATTACAGCAGATAATGAAGCTCAAACCCTGGGTGAAGAGCGGTGATGTTTACCTGTCTCAGATTGCGCGTCACTTTAATGTCATGCCAGGCATTGTCATTAAACTTCCCATTGACAGGCTCCACGATAGCCTCGAAGGCCCCTGAGCCCAGGTTAATGACCAGCGAAACAGCTCCATCCTTCAGTGCTAAGTTAACATAATCAGCTGATTTTCCCGTGTGGAGGATGAGTCCGTTGCGCTGCCAGGTCTTGAAGGAAAGTGTGATCTCATCGCTGCTGCTCTGAATAGGGTTCTGTGACAGGTCGTAGCAGAAATATTCAGAGCCTCGAAACGTTGCTACGTTCTCCTCCCGTGCTGCAGGCCAAGAAAAACATGCATTTGGTTAGACTTTATTCTTTATATTCTATATATCATATGTTTCAGCAGACAAAGCTGTGGATTCCACAACAAGTCAATAAAGGAGAGTGTTGGCTGCTGAGACTACAACCAAAGAACATCCATTCTCAGGCGCCCCGTCCAAACACAAAGACGTGGCTCTTACTGGAGGTTCAGCCGTAACTTCTCTACACTCTCTGTCCGATTTGAGAAAAAGAACAAACTTGTCCATGTCGTCCCCCGAGGATCACACAGCATGCTCCACCTTAAAAACCCACCTGACCTCAGAACCCGTGTGCTTGGAGGAATGGAGGAGTGAGGAGAAATTAGACTTCCACACAGGTGCATCATGTCAAGTCTTATTTTTAGTATGTGTGGTGGCAGGAGAACTGGCCACCAATCACACACCATCTCAACCTTCCAGGGTCCTAGATACATGATGTCCAGTGTCTCATGGCTAGTGGGAGGAGCACCTAGAACACACAGCTGCTCAGATTCCGACATAAAACATCCACACAGACTAGCTGGTGAGTGAATGTGCTGCACAACACACCAGACGGTGTTATTTCCCTCACTGCTTCACATTTCTCTCTCTCTCTCTCTCTCTCTCTCTCTCTGTTTCTCTCTCTCGGGCCACTGTGGCCCAACCAGCCTTTGACTCCTCTTTGTACCCTCTAAGCTTCTAACAGAAGACTGAAGCTCCAGAACCACCATCCGGCAGCCTCTGATTTGGGCTTTCATTTTACTATATTCTATTTGGTTGAGACTTTGTGTAAAGCTTAATAAATCCCCAATGAGGTTGAAAGCCAATTTGCACCAGCATGAGGTCATGCAGAAGATAGCAAGATGGCCAGCCCTGTCTACCTAAAGCACAGAAAAGCACCAATCAACTACTTATCCTGCTTTCCCTGGAGATGATATGGAGGCATAGTTCTACATGTTCAAGTGCACTGAAGAAGGGAGTTGTGGGGTCAAGAGGAATGAGGCTCAATCATTGATCCATTCCTGACCCGCTTACTATGCCCTGATTTTCTGCTACACTGCAATGAGCTCAAGGCAGAGATACTAGCCTGCATCAGACTCGGTCCCATGACTGCAGAAGAGCATCGTGGCCTTGTCCTGACCTGACTGAACAAAATGAGATCTCACAGCTCAATCTGTAAACACTCCCCAGCCTAGATGACCAACCAATTCAGCTGCTTGGGACAAGACCTTACATAAGGCCATGGGCAGGTCATCTTCACCTGATCAGTCTGGGTGAAGACCACCTTTTCTTCAGTCTTCTGGTTTGGTCTGCGTGGAGCACAGGCTCCAAAGACTAACAGTCGGTGCACGGTGTAAGAGTGAATAATAAGATCACTAAACTAAATGAATATGGATCAGCTGATCTGGTCCTGATTACACACTTTCAGAGACGTCAGATATTTTATTTGACATTAATAATGTTAATATATTTCGTTGATTTCTATAGTGTATGTGTGTGGTATCAGATATGTGACCGTGGTTTAATTGTGTGTTAATTCAGTTTTTATTCAGTAGTATTTGTGTCACTCAGAGGAAGATCTGAAGACCCTGTTTGGGGGTTTCTCCATATCAGTGTTGCATAAATAAACAAATAATGATCTATTAATGAAAGTCATCTTAATCCCATTTCATTTTTGAAACCTCTGATTAGGCCTGATAACCTTCGACCAGCAGACGATTCTCTCAGCACGACTCTCTGCAAACCCTTCCTTTAGAAATCGTTCCAGAACGTGTCTCTGACCCAGCTCCTCAAAAGACACAGAAATGCATACTGCAGTGTCTGGCGGGGATGTGGGCAGACTGCTCCACTTTTGCATGTTGCGTTTTCCTGGGAGTCATTTTTCTGTAGTGGAACATTAGAAACATGACAGTGATGTTTTGGAATTGCAGGAAAGCCAGAACAATGTTGAATATCATCATATCTCTGCATGAGTTCCTGTTCTCTCAGTCTCACTGCGAGCTTTCTCCTCCAATGTCTTCAGAGGGAAGGATCAGAGTTCGCTGGTAGCTCCCCCTCGGAGCAAATCACACGCAGGGATACGCAGGAGCGACACACAGAGCAGAAATAAACAGAGAGAGGAACGCTGAAGCTACGGACGAAAGGGACGGTTCGGGAGCAGTGCTGCACTGCTGCATTGTTGGAGCAGCAGAGGGAGGCAGGGTTTAGGATAATTCAGGTCAGGAATTAATTTCCCCCTTGGCAGCACACATTCAACACAGAGCATGACTCACATGAACACTGGAAACAGCAGCACACAGCGCAGCCTTTCTCAGGGTAAGAGCAGAGGAGCTGTGAGCTTTATTTATATAATTAATCCAGGACCCCGTAAAACACTGCAGGTCACGCAAACGAGTACATTTAGGCAATAAAACACACATTAAACTGCACCTTCTTCATCAACCAATTATAGTTGGATGATCTGCATAAACTCCAAGTATTCATTTGTCAAAAATAACGATACAATTCACCAATCAGCCATAACATTATGACCACCTACTCATTTCTCCTCTCTGTCCATCCTATCAGCTCCTCTGATCACACAGGTTCTCTTTGTGGTTCTATAATTCAGACTGTAGTTCATCTGTTTCTCTGCAGACTTTATTCTCCTCCTTTCACCCTGATCTTCAATGATCAGGACCCCACAGGACCACCACAGAGCAGGTATTATGTAGGTGGTGGGTCATTCTCAGCACTGCAGTCACACTGACGTGGTGGTGGAGTGTTAGTGTGTGTTGCTGGTACGAGTGGATGAGACAGCAGTGCTAGTAATATCTGCTCTGTGGTGGTCCTGTGGGGTCCTGATCATTGAAGATCAGGGTGAAAGGAGGAGAATAAAGTTTGCAGAGAAACAGATGAACTACAGTCTGAATTATAGAACCACAAAGAGCTCCTGTGTGATCAGAGGAGATGATTGAGTGGACAGAGAGAGGAGATAATGGTCATAATGTTATGGCTGATGTAATTTTACATAACAAATCTGTATGAAGTTAAATTATTCATTTAGAAAGAAAGGAAATGGTGAAAACACTGCATTGCGCATGAAGGTATAGAGACTGGATTCCTTCATGAAGGGTGCAGATACTGCTGAGATAGAGGAAACACAGAGAGAGTGTCTGTGGCTGGACTGTGTCTGTAGCCTAGAGACTGGAAGCTCCATCTCATCCCATCTGACCTCACCAAACCTTCAGGACAGAAATGTGTCTGTCTAGCAGAGCCGTATCATAAAGTCCATAACGTATCATCACTGGCATCATCACTGGCATCATCATCATCACTGCCCAGACCCAAGACTTACAGCTCTGCTAAAAATGAAGCTCCACTCCTCATGAGCTGTTTCTCTGCTTCACTGTTTACTGTTTCACTGTTAAATTCATTAAAACTCGTTTATCCAAACACATGACTCTCTCACGAGAACATGAGAATGATAATCAAAGTCCAGTAGAGGTCATCAGCTGCTTTGCCTGCACTCTGATCTCCTTCCACTCCTGGCAGTTCCTCCAGAGACCTGCTGACAGAAGAGCAGCCACTGTCACCTGCACAGCCTACCTGTGCTGCATTAATGTGGAGTGATCTCCTGGTTTATGTTCTACAGACACGGAGGACGTTCTGTATGTACTCTCGACCCAGACTGAGTAGTGTTTAATGTCCTCCTCTCTTTGTTCTGATTAAAACTCTTCTTACTCAGCTGGAGATGGTTAATGCTCTCAAACGACTTTCCTTTGATACTGTTGAGACATTAAAGCTCCCGTCTGCTGGATTTAAACATCTCAAATATATTTCATCCTAACGATCTGCAGCAGAACAATCATTTCTATTCACTATATAGTTATATATTAATGCAGTTTACATGGTGAGCTGCAGCCAATCAGAGCTGCGGAGGCGTGTCCCATCACAGAATGAACTGTGTGAGGAGATCAGCCCCTGAATCTGCTGATCTTTTCCTCAAACAGAGCTAACATACAGTTAGTTTAACCCTGCAGCCAGAGCTTAAACGAGCAGGTGGACAGTCGCTAAGACCAGCAAACTCACACTGATTAACACCGGGAAGGTGTTTAGATGAACTAGTTCAGCTGAGGTGATGTAAACACTAACTCTGCTAACTCTGGGTTAAATGGGCCAAATCTGTTTTCACGTTGTACATCAGTACATACACACTCATCTGCCACCTGCCAGTGACATTCACATCCACAAACACCGACACAGCAAACACCAGACGAATTACAGACAGCAACGTTCTACAAAAGACTGTCTGAGCAGGAGCAGGAGGATCTGGAAAACTCCCACATGTTGATAAAGACTAACAGCTCCACTCCACTGGAAGCCCCTGTGTGTCTGACGGGGTGGTTATGTAACAGTGTGTCAGTGGGTTCTGTTACAGAGAGCAACAATGAGCTACCTTGTTTTTCAACACCAGGAACTGAATTTAAGCCCAGCGAGCACGTCCAGCGTGATGTCCTGCTCGGGTGCCGTCTGTATGGGGTATGCAGGTATGTAGGGGACACAGTGTTGGGATTAAGGACATTTCTGTGCTTTCTGGAATGTTCTCGGAGACGGCTGCCATTAAAATCTGGCAGTATCACCTAAACCACAGCTTCAGAATGAGGATGTACAGTAGAGTACAGTACAGTAGAATACAATAGAGTACAGTACAGTAACGTACAGTACACAGAGTACAGTACAGTAGAATACATTAGAGTACAGTACAGTACACAGAGTACAGCACAGAGTTGAGTCCAGTAGAGTCCAGTACAGTAGAGTACAGCACAGAGTTGAGTACAGTAGAGTACAGCACAGAGTTGAGTTGAGTACAGTAGAGTCCAGTAGAGTAGAGTAGTGTAGAGTAGAGTACAGTAGAGTACAGTACAGCACAGAGTTGAGTACAGTAGAGTATAGTACAGTACTATAGAGTTGAGTACAGTACAGTAGAGTACAGTAGAGTATAATAGAGTATAGTACTAGAGTAACAGAGTAAACTAAACAAACTCTGTTCCTGAGAATCATGGTTCTGTTAGGAGTGTGGAGAACTGTGGGGAACCGAGTGCTGAAAAGCATATACACAGTAAGTTCAAAAGCATGAGTACCGAACACACTACTCCATCTGTGAGAGTACCAACTACAGTTAACGGTGTCACTATGGTAACAGAACCTCTCTCACCCCCCCTCTCCCCCTCTCTCATTCTCTCTCTCCCTCTCTCTCTCTCTCTATCGCTCTCTCTATCTCTCTCTCATTCTCTCTCTCTCTCTCTCTCTCTCTATCTTTCTCTCTCTCATTCTCTCTCTCTCTCTTTGTCTCTCTCTCTTTCTTCTCTCTCTATCTCTGTCTCTCTCATTCTCTCTCTCTCTCTCCCCCTCTCATTCTCTCTCTCTCATTCTCTCTCTCTCTCTCTCATTCTCTCTCTGTCTCTCACTCTCTCTTTCTTCTCTCTCTATCTCTGTCTCTCTCTCATTCTCTCTCTCTCTCTCTCTCTATCTTTCTCTCTCTCATTCTCTCTCACTCTCTCTTTCTTCTCTCTCTATCTCTGTCTCTCTCATTCTCTCTCATTCTCTCTCTCTCTCTCTCTCTCTATCTCTGTCTCTCTCTCATTTTCTCTCTCTCTCTCTCTCTCTCTCATTCTCTCTCTCTCTCTCTCTCTCTCTCTCTCTCTGGGTGAAGACGTGTGTTCTACAGGAATATGTTAATGCTTTCACACTGTGAGCTGTAGCAGGTGGACTGTACTGGAACAAACTGGTTACACTGGTGCAAATAAAAAGAATGTAGGTCAGACACACACACACACACACACACACACACACACACACACACACACACACACACATTTACATTCAAAGGTGTGAACAAATCAGCACTGGACAAGAACCACCTTCTTCCTCCTCCACCCCACACAGCTCTGACCAATCAGTGAGTTTTGTGTAAAAACAATAAAACAAAAAGGATATAATGAGAATGAAATGTGATCACCCATCTCCACCCCGTCACACACTACAGTGTCACACACTACAGTCCATCACGATGACACAGGGTCACTGCAGGGTCACGTTACTGAGGCTTAATGTCCAGTCTCCCGCTGAGGCACGTTCCTCCTCATGCAATAAAATGATATCACAAAGGTGTATCACTGCTCTGCCGTCTGATTGGTCAGAAGGCTACTCCCGCTGGCCGTTTGTAATGCATTGATTTGTTGAGGGAGCGATGCATTGACGAGTGACGGGGAGTTGACCTGGAGTCCGATCCCATCATGCAAGGCAGTGGTGCGGAGAATGAGGTGCCACGCAGGGACAGCAGATTGAATCTACAGTGATTACTAATGCAGGGTCATTAAGTCCCACTGCTCCTGAAGGCCAGGGAGATCCAACACAACCACCACGCTCTGGTATCACCCTTCACCCCCTGTTCCAAACAGCTCATTAAAATCCATCACTGTAGAGCACTGGGGGGACAACCCTGGTCCTGTAGTCCTCCTCCTGCTCAGACACACCTGATTCATTGTCTACTCCTGCTGTAGTGAGTAGGACGGTGCAATGTACCAGTGCCGCTACAGTGTTTTTACTGCCAACAATACAACAAAACACCACAAAAATCAGGACACCTTCAGTGGGAAGCCTGTCTCTTGCACCTTCAGCAGGAGGACCCTGTGATGTTATGTGGGGGCTCTCACTGGAGACAAAGATCAGCTTCCTTAAACCTCGTCACTGATGAACAGATGAGCTTCTGTCTCTGACTTTACATCTACAAGGTGGAGACACACGGTAGGAGGGTCTGATAGCTACAAAGAGCAGCCAGAGTGTGTGGAAAGACCTATAAACCCCGTCAGACGTCACAGCACCGCTGGTTTGACGACAGACAGTGTTTTGTGGTTCTTTTGTGAAACGAGTTGATTTGATTGCTGTATTTATTGTATCTGAGTTTGTGTTACAGGTTGTTTATTTAAGCAGTAGAACATGAAAGGAAGGATCTTCTCATGAACATCACGGTTGTGGTGATGGAGCCGATGGAGAGTAGATCTGGAACATTCTGCTGCTTTAATACTGATATTCATACATATAAAGAGTTATAAATACAGACATATGCAGTTTATATTGCGTGTGTTCGATTACTCAGTGGTTCTCACGGAACCTATGGGCCTCCATCTGAACGGGCCACAGTGTTACAGAGAGAGTGTCCGGCACACGATCGCACGGGTACAGACCAGATTCTGGAGTCCATCTCTGAGAAGAGATCTGATCACATTGTGTAGTCAGAGCATATCCTCAGACCTACCCCGCTGGTCTGCTGGAGCCGTTACCTGTTCCTCAGAGTCCCTGCTCACATCTGTCACATCTGTTTTCCTCACTGATCTCTCACTGTCTCGTGGTCATACTACCACACTACCTTGTCATCACTGACAGGTTCTCTATGTCCTGCCCTAAATGTCCACCGCTACGGAAACTGCAGAGACTGGCAGAGGGACGAGATTCACCTCCCGGGTTTGGAATGACTTCTGTTCGCTACTCAATATTTCGGTGAGTCTTACGTCTGAAAAGCATCTGGAAACCAAGTGGAGAAGAGCAGGTTCCTGAGGTCAAACTGCAGCGACTCCCAGCATGACTGCAGGCGTTTTTATCCATCAGCACAAAACACCCAAATCTAACGCGTCTGTCAGTGTGAACCGGACGACCGGATGAGGCACAGCAAGCCTTTCGATATTGACCGTATGGATTATGGACCCAAGGAGCACAGCTGGGTCCCCGCCGGACCCCTGGACCCCTCTCTTATCTCAGACCTCCACCATGTGCATTCGGCTGCCTTGCTGTACAGACATTTACGCTTTTTGTGAAACCGAAGGGGGATTCTCTAATATGCACTGCTTGACCTGGCCACCAGAGGTCATCTGAGTACTGACTGTTGCCCTGGCAACAAGCCCCTCTCACACACCTGTTTGCCATTCCTAATCAGTTACTGACCCTCTCTGACAGTGTGTGAAGCGCTGTCAGTTTACACACATCCGGAGTGTTTTCTCTTCTCTTACTGACCCTGCTCGTCCTCTGACACACACACACACTCCATACACACACAAACACACACACACACACACACACACACACACACTCCATACACACACAAACACACACACACACACACACACACACACACACACACACACACACACACATACACACTCCATACAGACACTCACACTCCACACACACACACACACACTCCATACAGACACTCACACTCCACACACACACACTCCATACAGACACACAATCCACACACACACACACACACACACAGGTTAATACCTCATTAATGTGTGTATTTATGTTCTTAGTGCCAACTTTTAAAACAATACACATTTGATATTTTCAGTGAAATGTCTGGTAAATGAAAAAGTAATGTCGTCATAGTAACCGCAGTAAAGAGGAGGAGATGCTCTTTCTGCAGTATTAACCTGCTGTACTTCATACCTGTCCTGCCCTGTCCAGCCCTGTCTTCCACCCTAGACTAATATTTCTGTAGTGTCCAGTTCGCTTGCTTATGCTCAGGACCCGAGCCCTTCCTCTTTCCTGCTGGCCTTGGCAGCAGAGCAGAGTTCTCCAGAGCATGACAGGCAGTGCTGAGAGCTCATCAGTCATCCACAGCCCAGCTCTCTCTTACTGACCATTATCTCTACTGTCAGAAACACGGCCGAGGCTTACACATCAGCTGTCCCTTCCCCCTCGGCTCCTCACCGTACAAAAACGCAGCTCTTTATCAGCTCAGGATCACGGCTGTAAAGTTAATAACGTATCCCATAATATCCCCGTACAGCTGCACTTCACTGTGTAAAAATGATGAGAAATAACATCCCAGTTCTGCATGTAAACCAGAAGTTTCAGGTCCAGCATGGCAGTCGGGACACATCCAGGGCAGATTTTGGGTAAGAGGAATAAAAGTGCTGATGGAGACTGATCAGACAGGGAGAAGCAGAGGGAGGGTGGTGTCTCTGAGGTGGTCAGATGGAGAATACATATCAGTACACTTCCAATTCGAGGTCGGGCTGGAAGACGGGTCTGTCACGATGATCATCATGATATCACACATCATTTGTGGTGACCTTAATATCACCCATTTAGTTTTTCTTGGCAGAGAGAGAAAGTTAATGTGAAAACCTGGACTGTTTAAGAACAATATACTGTTATTAATACAATAATTCAGACACACAAATGGAGTTACTGTGACCGACCTACAACATGTCTAACCCTGCTGTTACGTTAGGGGTCAAAGTGGCCTGTTTCAGATTTACAAATTCAGAACAAATGTAGAATATTTTCATTATTTCTGGAGCATAAAAGCAGAGATTGTTGGTATTGAATAGAGGCTACAGAGACTGATTTCCTTTTTGTAAACGAGGGAATTTTCATAACTCAAATAAAATGATTCCGTTTGAATTCAGAGAAACGATGATCTGTGTTATTATATGTTGTGATCAATCTGAGTATAAAGGGTTGATCTGTAACAGCAGAAACACAACAACCTTTAATCTCCATGTTTCTACAACACAATCTGAACAATCTGTACTTATATTTCTATATTTATACAAATTATATTTTGAGATGAAGATATTAAGCAGGTCTAATTCAAGGCTGAGAGAATAAAAGAACAAAAGCCTGACACTGAAACGCAGGATCCAGTACGAGGTGGGTGAGCAGGGCTGTAAAGACCTGACCTTGGAGTTTATTTACTGAGATATTCATATTACATAATCTCAAGACTGACCGCTCACTACAGCCTCACATTCATCCACTGGCAGGAAGAGGGGGTTACGTAATGTTGTGGCCCATCAGTGTTAAACAGGCTCCATTTAACCGAATGAAGAACTGATAAGAGTTCAGACGTGTGGTTAAAGATCAGCTGAATGACGTTCAGGGTGAGGCTGGCAGACTCTGCTGGAGGTCCAATCTGCTTTCGTCCTCGCCTTTAATAAGGGATTTTTAAATTCCAGGAAAGAGAGAAGAGAGAGAATGAAGAGGGAAAAGGGGAACGTAGAGAAAGAGAACAGAGAAGAAGGAAAAGGAGAGTGGAAATGCAAACGTGCTCCACAGCGTTCTGTAAGACACAGCAGCTCTGAATCCAGCTGGAACCAGTTGTCGCCCATGGCCAAAACAATGTGTGTGTGTGTGTGTGTGTGTGTGTGTGTGTGTGTGTGTGTGTGTGCGCGCGCGCGCGCAAGCAGGAGTTGGCGAGAGCTAAGATGTCAATGCCGCTCTCCTGTATGCGATAAGAGCTCCAGGAAGGGAAGGGTGAAGAGAACAATGTGTGTGAGAGGAGAGAGAGAGCGAGAGAGCGATGCTGAGACCCAGTATTTACTGGACTGTTACTCAGCGATTCTGATTGTAATGCAACTATAGTGTGTACACACAATAATGATAAACCTACAGCGGCACAAAAGACATTATATATTAATGAACCATCAGACTGTCAGACTGTCAGACCCAGACCTGCAGTCCAGCCCCCAAATGTCACATCTCAACCAGAAGACAGTGAACAGAACAGTCTGACACACAGTACCAGTGAACTGCAGGACCATCCCTGAAACATCTAAAATATTATTCCTAAGTACGAGTCTGCGGGTCAGTTCACACAAAGCCCCTCTGAAAGAAGATCCAGTAATCTTCCAGCACCACTAACAGAACTGATATAAACAGCACAGCAACACAAGAGCTGCTGTCAAACCAACGAAAGACAAGATTACGAGTGAAGAAAGCAGCCAGACGGACTGGGACCGTCCTAACACCAGGATAAACGCCGTCTCTGCTTCTGAGAGGGTTTATTAGTGTCACGATGGTGATCACAGAGTTGTGACTGAGCTCTGTCTGGAGTCTCCTCTCTGTTCTCCACTGACTGACTTAACGTATGATCATCAGATTCATCTGCTCTGAAAGGAGATGCATCACGCTGTCTTCCACACCGTCACCGTAACTGTAAACTGCGGACACTGTTTTCCTTTTTATTATTACAGAAACCTCATCTTTCACTAATTCACAGCAGGAACTCATCAGTGATTTACCCTGAAACACCAACCTTCTCCATTAACCTACTGTTGCAAGAACAATCAGTGAACCCTTCAGAACTACCTGAATGTCTGCAAGTCATAATTAAACAAACACAATCAAACTAAACGAATAACACACAGGCAGCTGTGACGTTCACATCTTTAATTAAACATCTAAGAGTCCAAACTAGAAAAAGAAACTGAA
>CM067511.1:34123606-34183606 GCA_034509495.1 Acestrorhynchus altus | reverse complement strand
AAACATACAATAACACCCTCCACACACAGCTTTACTGACAGCCTTTAATCAGCTTTCCATAGCAATCCTCCACAACTGCATATCAGAAATCCCACCTTTCCCAGAAATGCCACGTCCTGAATGATAATCGCAGTTCTGATAAACAATATCTCAGAAACAGAGAGAGAAGGTGAGAGAAAGAGACAGAAAACCTGGACTGATCTCTCTGTGGGATAAGCAGAATGTCCTCTGAGGACAGGATTTACAGTCGCTGTCTCTCTGTCCATTTAATATCAGACAGTTCTCGGACAGACAGGCCTGAAAACACAGTATCACCCCACACTACACTCCGCTGGACTCCTGACCAGCAGGGGTCAAGAACAATCACAGTGGTGCTCACTGACAGAGCCAACACAACACGCTCGCTCTGATAGAATAGAATAGAATAGAATAGAATAGAATAGAATAGAAGAGATTTTGTTTATCGTCAAGGTAACCAGACATATTTCTGAACCCTCTCAAAATGACCAAGACGTCCGTAATCGGGGTTACTCCGGTCTGTAAGCAGGAACCCACTGCACTTGTTTCCTCACGGACTCAAACTCACCTCACACAGAACAGAACATCTCGACTGACTCTAACACACAAACACAACGGCTGACATCACAATCTGCCAAACGCTCGAGGTTATGGGTGTTTACTGGACAATCAGTCGAGATCATAACTAGCAGAGACATATGATACAATATCACATTCATCTCCATTAAGGAACCAAACACACAGGTTGGTTTAGTGTAGAATTATCATCTATCATTTCCATTCCTCACACTTCAGGAACTGGTTTCTGAAGCTTCAAACCAGCAGCAGACGCTCTCTGAAGTTAATAGAGAGAAACTCCTCCAGCTCTTCACTTTCCGAATCAGAGGAGCTGATGGTTACAGTGTGTTTGATCAGTATCATTAATGAGTACAGAATGTGAAAGTAAAGGATAAACAGAAGATGCCTCAGGAACAATCTCTCTAATGTACGTTTAATTTAATTCTTCATGCATAAGATCCCTGAGGTGTTCAGGTTCATGAAAAATGCATCCAATGACAAAAATATTAACAGTAATAATGATAATAATTCTCATTTCCTTTTGTTTTGCAAAACACACAGCAAAGTGAAAATGTTAGGACACCCCATTAACACCCTTTCCTTTATTTACATATATAAGCATATGAACACTTGAGGATAAAGTTCAGACCCTCTGTCCTAATATCTGTTTCTCCTCCTTCGTCTGAAATAATGTCAGTGAGATGTTTCTAGAACCGTCTACCGTCTCTGACATCGACTGGAAGAAAGACGTTCCCACTCCTCCATGCGGAATTCTATCAGCTCTGTGATGTTTCAGCGTCAGTCTTTGTACAGACGCTCTTCCGTTCTCCTCAAACCCCCTCTGATACAATAAAGATCTCATAGTGGTTTCTATGATGGAGAGATCTCCACACCCTGCTGCAGCAGAGCAGCTCCACACCATCACACTTCCACCACCATGTTCACAGCTGATATGAGCTTCTTCTGCTCAAATGCTGGGTTTGGTTTGGTCCAAACATGTCTTCTGTTACTGTCTCCAAATAATTCAGCTTTGGATTCATCTGTGTGAAGCGCATTGTTCCAGAAGTCCTGCTCTTTGTCTAGATGTTCTCTGGCTCTCTGGTGTCCTCTTCCAAAGTCCCTTCTAATGATGACTTAATCCAGGGGTCACAAACCCACCAACCAGAAATAATAAGTGATGTAACCACAATAAATGTTTCACTTTTCCTTTGTGAAAAAGCAAAGTTGGTGTGTGTGTGTGTGTGTAATCATATAGTCATAAATTGTGATTATGAATGGTTGACTGGAGTCCGAAACGTGCACAAATATTTCCTACACCATTACAGGACCTCCACCAGCGTGGGCTTCTTTGGGTCCATGGATTCAGACTGTTGGCTCCAAATTCTGAGCCTTCCATCTGTGTCCCTCAGCAGAAGTCCATTTTTTTAGGTAAGCTTCTTATCCACCATCACGACTGAACTCAGTAGTTAGAGAATCCACAGGAGAGATGTTCTGGTGATAAGGGACAAGGTCTCTCTGTGTGACTATTCAAACCTAATCTTGGTCCAATCTTGACCCAGCATCCTCCGAGCAGAGACCTTTCAGTGGGTCAGTTAGGGAACAGGACTGCTTTAAGTAAATACTCCTTCTAAGGCATCATGATACAAAACCTTCCATGTCAGAAATACAGGAGATGTGACAGATGTGGGTCCGGCTTAAACAATACCACGAGTTTCACAATCACGAGAGAAACAGAATCAGCAACAGATCAGTGATCAGTCCGAGTTTGGAGGGACAGCATATATTACTATAGATGTTTGAAAACTGGCTCATACACTGAAATCCATGGGTGGCCACTGCACTGTCTGCTGTGGGTGGTAATGCCTTCTATGACATTCTGGGTACATGTGTAACACACCTTCGGGATGGAATGTCCCCTATCTGCTCCCACTATCATACCTCACTTCAACTCTGATCATTCCCATCTCCATGCCATGAGCCTGCTGACCCGAGTTCATCTTCACTGAAATGATACAGCTCACAGTCTGAACTGTCTGAATTAATGCCTAAAGTATCCCAAAAATCTCACATTCATTTAAACTTCTTTATTTATAAAGAAAACACGTTATAATCAGTGTTGAATTTGAAAATGGAATCATAACACTGTGATTGCAACGATGATTCACAAGTCAAATGTAGATTTAATGGTGAATAAATGGTGAAATATTGGCTTGGTTGGCAGCGTGACTCCGATTTTACAAAATAAATGACCGTTTGAATGATTACAGTTCAAATGTTCGAGGTGGAGACACAGCGTGTGTTTATTGGCTAGGATTTACGGGATTGCTTTTGCAGTTGTCACTCCTGATTTGATGCTGAAACGAGAGCGGATTTGAGGAGTGTTTCTGAAAGAAGAGTTTATACAAATTTAATAATCATTTAACTATATATATATAATAAACTGACGCACTGCCTCACAAGAGTTCCCGCTGGCACAGACGCTGTCCGGCGAGTATAACTAAAGGAAAGGGTCACCTTCATCCAGGTGCTGCTGCAGCGAGGTATCGCTCAGAGTCAATGACTCAATTACACAGAGCTACACAAACATACTGGATCTGCACTGCTGCTGCTCAGGCTTCTCTCTGTGTGGACGGGGAGGAACGTCTCTATTGACAAGATCTGGATGTAGATCAAGTACATGTAGTATTCCAAGTATACTGAGTATGATGAGTATGAGTATGATGAGTATGAGTATGATGAGTATGATGAGTATGATGAGTATGAGTATGATGAGTATGAGTATGATGAGTATGATGAGTATGATGAGTATGAGTATGATGAGTACACTGACAGGACAATTTAGAATGGAATGAACATTGTGATTCCTGTAAATACGAGAAGGCTCATTTCTCCTGATATTTTATAATAAAATACTTCAAATACTCAGTAACTGCGTATTATAATCATCTCTGATCATGTGTTTATTTATAATGAAGTGGAAACTGAAAAAAGAGTAAAATCACAATCTGACTTCCTCAAAAAGAAATTCATTATTTTATTATCCAGAAATTTATAATCAATGTTCAATACAATTAAAGGCCAAGCATTACTGACTGTCAGGCTGCGTCCTGTGGTTCAGCCAAGCAAACGTAAATAAATAAATAAATTACGTAACATACTGAGCACGTATTACTGGATGATCTGCTTCCTGCTCTGACATCGTTTATCAGCACATTTCTCTCATATGATAGAAATAAGCTTTCATAGTCCAGTTTACTGGGCTGCTTTTCCACTAGTTCGGCCTCATTCTGCCACGAAATCAACACCCAACACACACTCCGTCTGAGGGTAAGACCAGGCGCGACTGCGTCACTGAGACACAGCTCCTCTCATCTGACAACAGAAACCACGCAATCAGTGGATACAATCAGACAGCCAACAATAAGTGTGTATGTCTGACACACTGTGGTTAAAAATCATCACCATCACCAAGAGAAATCTGTCCGACTGCCTTCAGACACACAGACCACGTTTCCATCAACCTTCGGCACAACGGCCGGGTCACAGATCTTTCAACAGCCCCGGGTCTTTTCATCCCTCCCCCAAACAAACCCAATGGCAGGGACATCCACCCCACCCCCGCCCCCCCGAGCCAAGTGACCGCTGCCCCTCCCTCCACACGGGTCAAATGAAACGCACAGCCTTATAAGATAAACCAGGCTGTTTCACAGCAGTGGGAATAATAACCAGTCTGCCGGGTCACAACAGCCTAATGCATTTTTATAGTACTACACCGTGTTCCTTCAGCCCAATATATATGCACACACACACACACACACACACACACACACACACACACAAACCCCTTTTTCTTATTCTATTTATTTAAAATTAAAAAATCACTCACACATGGGCTTCAAAATTTCGTTGCCATGGCAGTGGCATCATGCTTGAATGGCATACTGATTATTTGCAAGAGTGGCATTGCCTACACACTCACAAAACTACAATAACTCACACAGCGGCAGCATTTCTACACACTCACAAAACTACAATAACTCACACAGCGGCAGCATTTCTACAGTCTCTGTCCAACCATGATCCATATAACCTGCTTAATGGTGCAGAACATAGCAGGTCAATTCTCGAAAGCAGCCAATCACTGCAGCTGCACCAGGATCAGTCAGTTACATAGGTCAGAGGTGAGGTACCAGTCATAAACCAGTTCAATACAAACCAGTTCAATATAAACCAGTTCAATATAATTCAGTTCATTATAAACCAGTTCATTATAAATCAGTTCAATACAAACCAGTTCAATATAAACCAGTTCAATATAAATCAGTTCAATATAAACCAGTTGATTATAAACGAGTTCATTATAAACCAGTTCAATATAAACCAGTTCTTTATAAACCAGTTCTTTATAAACCAGTTCATTATAAACCAGTTGATTATAATTCAGTTGATTATAAACCAGTTCATTATAAACCAGTTGATTATAATTCAGTTGATTATAATACAGTTCATTATGAACCAGTTCATTATAAACCAAGATGAAACCTTTATTCTGTCACTGGTGAAAGTCCAAATGAAGTCCAAATGATAGATTTTCCTGGAGTGAATATTATTGACTGAGGTTTAAGCTCCTCTGATTGTCCATTTAAACACTAATTATAAGAGTTTGTCTTTCTGAGACAGAGAGACAGAGACGGTGAGTATGACCATCTCTATGGGACATAACTGATGCATCAAACACAAGAAGAAAGAAAGTGACAGAAATTTCTATTACTGTCACACCTACAGCAGATTACAAACTACAGTACCAGAGAAAAGAAAACCAGGGCACTCATTTCTATACGTCCTCACAGGTTTTATGTTTTCTGTCTGTCTGTCTATCTATCTGTCTGTCTGTCTGTCTGTCTGTCTGTACTGTGGTGCTTGAAAATTTGTGCTAAAACCTCACACCAAGTCCTGAATGTAGATAAGCAGAGAAAGAACATTGCTGCCCGTCAGCAATCTGATCAAAATCACAGCGACGCGAGAAGATCACTGGAGCAGTGTTTTATGGATGGATGGACTTTTTGGTTTAAATGAGGTGTTTTTTAGAGAAAGGAAAACAACACATTTCAGCATAACAACCCCCATCTGTGAAACATGGTGGTGGCATTATCATAGTTTGAATTTCAAGAGAATGTGGGTCATGTAGCAAGACAATGACCCTAAGCTCAGTTCTAAGTGGTTCTACCAGAGAACGTTTAAAGGAGAATGAAGGTAATGTTCTGGACTGATCCAGTCAGAGTCCTGATCTTAATCCAGTAGAGATGTTGTGAAGGAGCTGAAGCAGCAGTTGATGGAGGAAACCACCAACATCACAGAGCTGAAGCTGGTTTGTGGAGGAATGAACTCAGATTAGTGCAGGACTGATCAACCGTTACGGAGACGTTTAGATACAGTTATTGCTGCAGAAGAGGAGACACAGCAGATACTGAAAGCAGGGGGTCACATACTTTTACCCTCAGATATGAAACACTGATCATCTTCATCAGTAAACACATGATCAGAGTGATATTTCTGATTTGTCTGATTTGGTTCCTGATCTACTTTAAGTTCTCTGTATGAAAATCTGATGATGTTTTAACTCGTATTTATGAAGAGATACAGAGTTATAGAGGGGTCACAAACTTTCAAACACCATCTCCTTCAGTTACTGACAGTCAGGTCCTGAGACGCTGCACAATAGAGCAGAACCATAAATAATGAACTGGTTCAAACTGGTGTGGAGTTATAGGCCACAAAGAACTAATGGATTTCTTGTTGAGTAAGAAAGCTTTTGAATGAATATTTCATTTTGTAAAAGTTAGAGACGAGAGCATTTTCAGATCTGTGTGTGTTCCAATCTAAATTCTATTCAGAGCTGGCTTTTGTTCTCCACACCATCACATCTTTAAAAACTGAGATTCAGTTCATCAATTCATCAATCTTATCTAGTCCCTGTAGTGAAGAACTGCCAATAGAATAGGACTCTCTGGAGCAGATAAACAATCATGTCTCCATTGTCTCCATGTCTAATAGCAGGTGTGGACTAGAGGGTATAAAGACCCCCAGCATTGAGCTGTGGAGCAGTGGAACCGTGTTCTCTGGACTGATGCAGTGGGTGAGTTGGGGGGGAGGTGGAGAGGTGATCATCCAACATGCTGACCTCACAAACAGGTTTATTGTAAAGTGCAATCAAATGCTCACTGTGATCTAGGGTGAGGTTTAGGTTTAGGGTGAGGTTTAGGTTTAGGGTGTGGTTTAGGGTGAGGTTTGGGGTGTGGTTTAGGTTTAGGGTGTGGTTTAGGGTGAGGTTTGGGGTGTGGTTTAGGTTTAGGGTGTGGTTTGGGGTGTGGTTTAGAGTGAGGTTTGGGGTGTGGTTTAGGTTTAGGGTGTGGTTTAGGTTTAGGGTGTGGTTTAGGGTGAGGTTTGGGGTGTGGTTTAGGGTGTGGTTTAGGGTGAGGTTTGGGGTGTGGTTTAGGGTGTGGTTTAGGGTGAGGTTTAGGGTGTGGTTTGGGGTGTGGTTTAGGTTTAGGGTGTGGTTTAGAGTGAGGTTTGGGGTGTGGTTTAGGTTTAGGGTGTGGTTTAGGTTTAGGGTGTGGTTTAGGGTGAGGTTTAGGTTTCTTTTGCGGTCAGTAGATTTGAAAGTTTGTATGATGTTTTTTGAATCCCTGTGAACTAATAGATAGTTGCACTATTATTAACTGTATGGGGATCCAGAACAAACTCCATTTACACATTTATTAAACATTACTAAGAAATCAAATCTCCAGACTTCCATCTGGAGGAAATGTGTGATGATCAGACATGTTATCAGATGTAATTCCAGCACTGAATACATAATAATCACATCTTCACACTTAACCACAAATAATATATCAACCACTGATATATTATACACTAATGATGTCAAACCCAGTGTCCACACCTTTCAGTAACGGGGTTAACAGGTCAAGACAGAAATATGGAACCACCTGAAATGTGGAAACAGCATGAACGGAGAGCACAAAATCAATAGCCTACAAGATCCCGGCACGGACCGAGCAAGGAGAACCCGAGTGTGAAATAGAGAAATGGACAGGATACCATGAGAAAAAGAAAAGGAACAGGAGACAGGAAGCGAGAACGTCCACTTAACCAAAAGCTGAACATCTGACCACAGCACTCTCAGTTTTCACTAATAAAACTGAATCATGTTTCAACAGAGAAACATCTGAGCCTGTGTTTCCCAACCCTGGTCCTGGAGGCACCCCTGCCCTTACCCTAACCAGACACTTACACACCTTTCCTAGGATTCATAATTCATAACCTACAAACATGATTCACATAAACACCTGAAATCCACAGGTTTACATCAGACTGACCAATCAGAGAGAGGGGGCGGGGCTGATGATCAACCTGCATACAGACTCTGATCAGAGAGAGGGGGCGGGGCCGATACTCCACCTGCATACAGACTCTGACTGATCAGAGAGAGGGGGTGGGGCCAATACTCAACCTGCATACAGACTCTGACTGATCAGAGAGAGGGGGCGGGGCCGATACTCCACCTGCATACAGACTCTGACTGATCAGAGAGAGGGGGCGGGGCTGATACTCCACCTGCATACAGACTCTGACTGATCAGAGAGAGGGGGCGGGGCTGATGATCAACCTGCATACAGACTCTGACTGATCAGAGAGAGGGGGCGGGGCTAATACTCTACCTGCATACAGACTCTGACTGATCAGAGAGAGGGGGCGGGCCAGAAGGGATAATACTCATACATATATAAATAATAAAAATAATAATGGACATTGATGAAATAACTTATCAAAATGGTTGGATTTTCTGGATGATCTGAGGATCATATATTAAAGATATAAAGTGTTTTACTGATGAAGTGTAAAAGTAAGTAAATCTGTGATCAAAACATTCATCCAAATATCTAAATTCTGTTCATATTTACATCTCAAATGAGGGTAAATTAGCAGTTTAAATCTAGTAAATACATTTAAAATACATTTATCATAATAATTACAATTACATAATACATTATCTGGTGTGTGTGACTGTCTCCTGTGAAGACTGAACAATGAAATTGGTGAATAAATGTACATCAAACTACGAGAATGTCCCTCAAGATCGGCCTTGGGTTCGCAAGGTTAAAACGGGGAACTTCCCAAAAGGATGCCAGGCAGGGGTGCCTCCGGGGCCAGGATCTGAGAACCATCTTAAAAATATCATATTTAAGGTAGGGAATGAATGTTGGGGCTGGCATTTATAAGTTTACGTATAACTACGATCATGCTCTGAGACTGCAGTGATAGTCACATTACATAAGGACTGACGTACACTGGAGCTGTGAGACAGCAAATCAGTCATGCTCAAACGACTCCTGCAGGGCCGAGAGCCAGAACAGAAACAAACAAGCATATGGAAGAGCACAACACCTCACCACCAACTTACCACGTACGAATCCAGCCGTGGTATATAAAATTCATCTTACAGCCTTAGGGTCCGGGATCGTCAAGGGTTCAGCAGTGAAGGAACGCACTAAACACAGAACCATGACAACCCAAAGAACCACTTGACTGCCTAAATGGACCCACAGAACAGAACACTGTCTGTGTTTAAGGGATAAGGAACGTCATGTTTCTCCACACTAAGCTTCTCAGATCCAGTTTTTCTGCTTCCGAGTGAAACCGGGACCCATCGACTCCAGGTTAAGACCAAAACCGGGACACATCACCTCATTCATAAGGACAGTTCAGGAAGCAGCATAATGGAGATGTGATCAGAGAGGCCCAGGTGAGGGCGGGGGTGGCTCTGAACACATCTCCTACGTTAGTGTAAACGTGGTCCAGTGTGCTGTGGTGACATGCTGAAGAAACCTGAGCAAAGTGTCTGTCGGCCTCCGGGAACTTGTTCTGAAGCGAGCTGATGTTGCGGTGAGCTTTAACGTGCCTGCTGTGTAGATCGATAACTTCGATAACTAATAAAGGTAAATAGTGTGGCTGATGTTCATGGTCAGCTGTTCTTCAGCTTCAGAGCAGTAGCTGTTTATCTCCACATGGTTTGTGCACCAACCTTTAGTCCAGTACACAGGTCAATAGCATAGGTAAGGTTGCACTGCTCTGACATGAGACACACCCTAAATGTCCCAAACTAAAGACATTCAGTCCACTTAGTCAATAAGAAGCGAATAAACGAAGCCTAATCTGAACTCAGACCAAAGCTCTTCAGCAGGAACACAAACAGACAGTGAGTTTAATCACAGCTATAGATGAAAAAGGAAAACGGCAGCCTGTACCTTTATTTCTGCCTACAGAGATATCAGAGCAGGGGTTCCACAAACAGAGTCAGGGATAGGTCGGTCAGACGGGAAGGGACAGATAGACAGACAGACAGACAGACAGACAGACACAGAGAGAAAAACTGTGAAAGCAGATATTAACTTTACATTCATTCTAGAACAGCATGCAGATTTAAACTCCCTTTAACCTCCTTTATTATATAACAATTCTACACTTTCATGAGATGTTTACTTTGGTCTTTCCACCATATCTACTACTGAACATCAGGGAATTACAATCCTGTCACCAAATGTATTCATGACATAAATTAAAATATGTCAAGATTGTTTGTCTCAGTGTTGATAAGAAATGCAGAATCTCAGCTTATTACGATATTTAACTTCAGGTTTGAGTGAAATACTAATTAAACAGTACATTACTGTGTCTAGTTCACACAACCATAACCATGAGGATCATCTGCTGACCTGACAGCTGTCCAGAAGATGATCACTGAACCCCACCACAAAGAGGGTCATTGGCTGTTCTCAATACTCTACTGTTCTCATATTAATGGAAAGATGACTGAAAGGGCAAAATGTGGTGGGAAAAGGTGCAGGAGCAACAGGAATGACCACCGTCTGGAGAGGATTGTCCAGAAAAGTGGATTCCAGAACTTAGGAGAGCTTCACAAGAAGTGGACTGAGGCTGGATCAGTGCATCAAGAGCCCCCACAGATGGGCATCTCCAGGAAAGGGGGTCTGACAATAACGATCCTAATATCAGTTTCCCAGTCTGTCATGGTTTAGTGTGGAGTATCATCTGCTGGTGTTGGACCACTGTGTTCTCTGTCTCTCTCTCTGTCTCTCTCTCTCTCTCTCTCTCTCTCTCTCTCTCTCCCTTTCTCTCTCTCTCTCTCTCTCTTTCTCTCTCTCTCTCTCTCTTTCTCTCTCTCTCTCTTTATATGTGTATATATACACAGTTGACATTTTTGTACTTCTGTACTTGTAAACGTGGGTTTAAAAACACAGTAAATATGTTGAATGTTAAAGTGAAAACATACTCAGTCAAATAAATATCTGCACCCAGAAGGAATCGGGGATGAAACCTGGTTTGTAGGTTTGACATTGTGAGACAGGTCTTATCGATGTACTTGACTAACTATATGAGGTCGTCCCATTGTGCCTGCGGTCCACTCACGCTGCCTGAAGTGTTGAAGACGAGTGAAATGTAAGGCTCCGGGAACCAAAATGGTCTTACTGGAATATTACCATAGCATTCTGTTGGTGGTAGTGGATAGAAGATTCACTATCAACACTCCACCCCTACCACACCATCTGCAGAACTGAGTGAGAACATTCAAGCTGCATGGGATGGATCATCACAGGACACCATTAGGAACCTCTACACCTCCATGCAGAGACGTCTGGCGTGTTGCGTTAAACCCGACGCCGTCCTGAGAGACACCACTTCTGTATGAGTAGATCAATAAATATTGATCAGATCAGACTACAGTTATCATCAGTTATTGATCCTGATCACCTTCATCTTCCTTCACTACAGAACTGCAGTCCCACACGTCCTTCTGGGGTTTATTTGATGATGAAAGTTCTTACTGAGCACTTTAGTAGGAACAGCTGTTCATGTACTCACTTGTAATTAATCAACCAACTGTGTGTCAGTAGTGCAATGTTTAAAACGAGTTCAGGCTGTTTTGTGTATTTCTGTCAGTGTTAAAGCCCAGATTTTGTCCAATGTCCATGCGGTTCAGTGTTTAGGGTTTATTCAGTTTAGAGCAGCAAAGACACAAAGAAAGAAAAGAAGCTCAGACAACTGCTCTACAACTGGACTGATGGAGGTGACTGGACCTCCATCGTCCATCATCTGGCACACTTCGGGTCACTGCTTGAAAGCCACTGTCTATTTGAATACTGTTGCTGACCCTGTGCATCCCTTCAGTGCCACAGTTGACCCATCTTCTAATATCTGTGTTCAGCATGATGAGGCAACATTTCACAAAGCAAAACCTGTCTCAAACTGGTTTCATGAGCATGAACATGACTTCAGGGATCTCCAGTGGTCTTCCAAGTCACTGGATATGAATCCAGTAAGAATTCTTTGGAATTGGGTACAAAGAGATGTTCACAGCATGGAAGTGCAGCTGATAAATCTGCTGGAACTGCATGATGCAATCATGTCAACATTGACCAGAAGGAACATTTCATTTCTGCCACAATCCATGTCACAGAAGACACCCTGTCCATATTGAGAATGCTGTCCCTAATAAAGTGCTCAGTGTATATGAATATGAATATGAGTTCTATGTACTAAAGGAATACACAGCCTTATCCTGCAGTGCAGGTGTGGCTGCAGGTTCACTCTGTAGATATTTCACCAGCTGGTCTTCAAACAGAATATGGTGTGAACTCCTGCTGTGCTGGAATGAAAACCTGCAGCCACCCCCGCCCCCCCAACCCGTCACAGGAAAGGTGGACATAATAATAAGCTTTATTATTCAGTCTATTACTTTTAATATTTGACATCTATAAGACAGTGTCCTTTTATAGACATGAAACTGATCCTGATCTGAGCATGCACACACTGTCACCTGACAGATCACCTGGTTAACTCTTACGTGAATAATTAGAGGAATTCATCGTTAATATGTTTTCTTCTCTGTGTGCAGCATTAAGACGCTGTTCGAAATCTTGAGTCAAGAAGCAAAAATCATGAAATCATTGATTGATCATGATTAACCGGCAGTGTAGTGGGGTCTGCACGGTCACTGTACTGTCACTTAATAACAAAAATTACTGAGTAAACGAGTAAAACCAAACCAAACAGATTAAGACAATGAATCGGATCTGGAGGTGGAGCTGCCAGTTTCTCATCGGCCCACCCTGACGGTGGTTCAGCTGCAGGACCTCTTCAGTGGCTTTGAAAGGTCAGCTCTCAGTATATGGACACCGAGACTCAGCGGGGAAACAGTGGGTCTGGTCAGAATTGTAGCACAAGTTAATGGATTGGAATTACATTCTTATGCTCTGGTGTAAATAAACCCACACAGAGTGGTTGTCTGAGACTTGTGAATTTGGTCAACCTTCTCTGCGCCGTGATGTAAATGTAAATTCAAGTAAATTAAGAGAAAGAATAAACATATTGATATGCTGAGACAAACATGTAGGTGATCTAATGTGTTTACTATTGTCAAAGTATTTCATACATCCCTTACATCCCTGTGTGTGTGTGTGTGTGTGTGTGTGTGTGTGTGTGTGTGTGTGTGTGTGTGTGTGCAGCACGTGAGCATCAGGATCAGACTGTAAATTAAAAACTGATACTGTGTTTTGGAGAATCGATACAGTAATGCAATGATACTCAAGTGTATCAGTATTTTCTGATCCAAAACCAAAACCTTGTGTCATATAAACGTTATATTCATAACAAACCCTGATTCGTTGCCAGTTGTTCAGGGTGGTGTACTTCTTCAGAGATGTATAATTTATAAGTCTGTAGTTCAACTGGAGCGTGAAAGTGATCTGAGTAATATAAAGTGTGACTTGAAAACAGTGTATTTTGGGCCAGTGGCACTGTACCAGCCTCTCAAACACACCATAACAAACTTTCTCTGACATTATCGAGGATCATCGCTAAACAGGAACACTAAGAACAGAATCTAAGCCCAAAGGGTAATTCTCGGGGTCTGGGGGGGGGGTAACCTCCTGGGGTAACTCTTGGGCCTGGATTACCCACCTGTAGTTGTGTGCAGGCATGTAAGCATAACAATGCAAAAACAGTGAACGCAGAGAAAATACAGAAACACCGTACCTTGTTGAGACTTCACCATGTGTGCGAAACCTTGTAGGAGTGGAGTGGTAGAGCAAAGGAAACAGAGACAGAGCTTAGAAACACCAATACCAACATTGTTTAGGTATTGTGACTAGTCATGGTTCACCCGAAGGTGAATCATGGTTATCACACTACAGCTGAAGCTTTTCAAGATGCCATGAAAAGCTTCTGATAAAGAAAAGCAAACTTTAGCCAATAAAATCAGTTTTCTGTAAAAGACTTTATCTACAGGGACGTCCGCAGGCATGGAGACGCCCGAATAAATGGAAAACGGTGGTTGAGAATGCCGTCCTCTGTCCATTTGAAACAGGTTTAAAGAGGTTTGGATTCACTGAGATATGTATCAAATGAGGAATATATATGTACTTACGTGTCTTTAATTTTGCGTTATTAATAGAGTTGAGTAATATTCACATTTCAATAGATATGATATAGATTCGGATTTTTAAAGTCCAAACTTCTCAATTTCTACATTTAGATATTTATTTAATTTATTAAATATATTAAAATGGTTACAAATGTACAAGATCCAGTATAATCTCAATCACTGTGTTTGCGGAATGGGCGTCATGGCAACTGCAACTGGCCAACTGTGCCATGATGGATGAGTGGTGTGTTATGGTAGACTGATGAAATCCACTGCAATGACTTGGACCTACATTGTTAAGTCTAATTAAATTTACAACAAGAAAACACAATAACAAAAGACTAACTGACAAGTGGGAACCAGAGTTTCGGTGTGCGTTTGTGTGTGTGAGGAGCTGGAGAAGGAGCTGCAGGCTGTGCAGTGAGTGGGTGGAGTTTAATGTGCCGGTGTGTGTGAGGAGCTGGAGAAGGAGCTGCGGGCTGTGCAGTGAGTGGAGTTTAATGTGTCGGTGTGTGTAAGGAGTTGGAGAAGGCGGTGCAGGCTGTGCAGTGAGTGGGTGGAGTTTAATGTGTCGGTGTGTGTGAGGAGATGGAGAAGGAGCTGCAGGCGGTGCAGTGAGTGGGTGGAGTTTAATGTGTTGGTGTGTGTGAGGAGATGGAGAAGGAGCTGCAGGTGGTGCAGTGAGTGGGTGGAGTTCATCATGTTCTTACTTTATTTATTTTCAGAACTGAGGTGGTTTGTTATCATAAATTAAACACTGCTTCGTGCTGATATTTCACTCCCTCTCCTGTTGGTTTGGTTGACCACGTGTCTCTTCACATTCAAAACAGCCACTGTTGGACAATGCTCCTCACAGTTTGTTCCGTCCCTTTAACAATATGCCACACACACAGGATGGGGTTCTGACCACCGTTTTCCATTATTCAGGTGTCTCCATGCCTTCGGAGAACCCTGTGTTCAGTGTGTGTGAGACATACCATCGTTAACTGTGTGAACACTTACCGGGGTTCTGCTTGGCCGCTGTTCAGAAGATTGAAAATAAAAACAGAGAAAAGGAGAGAAGGATTTGCAATGTTAGGCACTCTCTTTGGCTTTGCATGAGAGTCATCATGCAAAAGTTGTCAACACTTATTATCGAGGCATTTGTCATGCAAGGGACGAGGGACGTCCCTCTGCATGCCTGTTTTAAAAGCCCTGTGAAAAGATCCAGTGACATCTGTCCCGTCCTTTGAGGGATTCAGATTGGCACTTTCAAATCACTCCCACCAAACCATTCTGAGGATCTAAGCTATGATGAAGTGTGTGTGTAATGTCCAGAATACAGCAGCACAGCTCACACACCAGCATGGAGGCATAAATCCAAGCAGGTTACTGAACCAGCTGTCCACTACGGACGTGTGGATTTATGAGGTTGTGAGGTTTGCGTATGTCTGGACATTTTCAGGACTCAGAAATGATTTTCACTGCTGACTCACTCTGCTCGTGTGTGGACATGCACCTTCAGACACGGTGCTCTGAAACACCCACTGATTACGCTGATTGCACACTGAGAACCAGAGGAACACCGGTACGGTCTGGATTCACGGTTACTGAACTGCTCACACACGTAAAACCTTCAGTCAAGACACTTCGTCCATCACCGGCGTTCAGGTGTTGAAAGCTGGACACATTCCCAACGTCTGATCGAATGCTCCTCATTCAAACCGTGTGAGCAGAAGATGAACTTTTCTTCTGTATTAATCAAATCCACATTAAATGAGGTTCATGTGAAACCTTGTGCTCCTGAATTCTTCATTTTAGCCGATCCATCAAACACAGCTGAGCTTCAGTATCTGCAACAGGATTGGCATAAAGTCACCCAGCAGCAGTTTGTCCCGTTCACACCTGGCATTAATATGTCCTGGGTGATCCGATCATAAGTGCAGGTGTGAACAGGGGACAGTGTGTCTCGAGGACACATTGAAATCCAATCCAAACCACACTGATGTGTTAACTCGGACAGAATTCAGAAATCAGCTTTAATATCTCCAGCAGTGTCTCACACTCTCACTGTTCTGGAGCTGAACCTGAAGCTCATCTTTGTTTGATGGAATGACGGAAATAAAACGGCTCCTGTTGATGAAAATAACTGAACTGAGATATTATTTATGAAGGATTTAAGATGAAATAAGAAGTGGTGTCTTACTTTTCACAGATGTTTATCAGCCCTTTGCCAACTGCCTGAAAAACATGGTCTTGTTTCCTACAGATGTTCTCAACCCTGGTCCTGGAGGCTCCCTGCTTTGCACAGTCAGAGCTTCCCTGTTTCCACCAATCAGCTCCTTAACAAGCCCTTCAGAGCTGCAGGTGTGTTCAAGCAGGGACTCCACCCTGGACAAGGGTGGACAACCCTGCCTCCAGGACAAGGGCTGTTCTAACTACTTAAACTAAGTTACAGTTCCAGTATGTTTCTTTACTGACTGATGAAGATGATAATGAAGATATGCACATACTTTTACCCTCAGATATGAAATAAATGAATGATCCGTCTGATCTGTTTGATGTGGTTCCTGATCTACTCTGAGGACGTGTGAGGAAGTTGTAGATTGTATTTATGCAGGTATATGATGCCGTGTTTATATATATATATATATATATATATATATTACAGTTTATTGGATTATAGCTTTTTAAAGCTCCACACAGATCGAGCCACGTTCAGCTTTAGTCGACAAAATGGTGGCTGCTTTTCACGACGGCACACGCGCTTAAACATATTAAACACCGCCTCGACACTGGTCACTCTGAACCCGGGATTACAGAGCAAGGAGGGGAGGGACGGTACAGAGGGAGAGAACGGGAGAGAGAGAGCGAGGGAAGGAAGGACAGAGAGACGAGGAGGAGCATCTTCACATGAAGATTAAGATTGTTTATCACGTGATTCAGCGCAGAACAGATCCGATCCCTCGCCACAGCTTTAATCTCCTGCTCTATTTTTCAGCTTCTGGACTAAAATTCATTTCCCGACACAAGGTCGAGACACATGTGCCCACGCCGCCCGATTCACGCTGGAATCAAGGCCTTTTCCCTTTTTTCACTGACCTACTTTTAGAGTAAGATTATGGTAACTGACGTTCCTCCATGTATGTTTATTAATGTAAGCCTTAAAGAGCTTTTACACGAGACCCGGAGACATTCGGCAGGGTTCCGTCCCCAGCTCTCCGTGCAGAAGGGTGTGTGTGAGGTTTGGGTCCAGATCAGACTTTCAGGTCCAGCAAGGAAAAATCCACCCAGCAATTTGTTCTGACCGTCTGGGCGGCTGGGTGGACGTGGGGCGGAGTTTAACCTGCTGGACCTGAAGCGCTGCAGGGCCCTGCTGCCCGTCTCACCACCACTCGCAGGACGGACGCCTCGCCAACATTCTTCATGAAGAACTCCGTGATGAGGCTGCAGCAGGATTATTCACTGTCCCGCTGATGACGATACAGGAAACAGGGCTGTATGTCGATATGATATTTTGTAATATTGTAATCTGTAAGTCCAGTGTTGTTCAGATTGTGTTGTAGAAACGTGGCATTTAAAGGTTATTATTTAAGGACACAGTCGCTGTGTTTCAACACTGATCCTTTATATATTACAAATGTTCAGATTTATCACATCATCATATTTCTCTAAACATCCAGTTCACGTACACACGCCTTCAGCAACATTTACAGAATTAAAAACCTAGAAATAAAATATAGATTAAAATATGTTCAATCATACGAGTCGAGTAACAAACCACAGACCAATAAACCTGCCACTCTAATTCTACATCATTTTTATTATATACTCCTTTTAACCGGTCAGCAGTGGGATCTCATTCCTATATCACTGATTTGAGATGTCCAGTGTAGACATGGTCAGAACCACCGAACAGAAAGGCTGTGAAGCACAAACAGCAGATAAACAGCAGTAACTGAATATGTGAATTTAAACGATCAGTGATCCTGAATGTTTCAGACTGACAGTCAGTTTCAGACAGTATTCCAGTCAACAGCCAATCACAACCCATCTCACCTGTCTCATCTCCTACTGCACCCACCAACCACTGTCTCCCACTGCACCCACCAACCACTGTCTCCCACTGCACCCACCAAAGACTGTCTCCCACTGCACCCACCAACCACTGTCTCCCACTGCACCCACCAAAGACTCTCTCCCACTGCACCCACCAACCACTGTCTCCCACTGCACCCACCAAAGACTGTCTCCCACTGCTCCCACCAAAGACTCTCTCCCACTGCACCCACCAACCACTGTCTCCCACTGCACCCACCAAAGACTGTCCCCCACTGAACCCACCAAAGACTGTCTCCCACTGAACCCACCAAAGACTGTCTCCCACTGCCTCCCACTGCACCCACCAAAGACTGTCTCCCACTGAACCCACCAAAGACTGTCTCCCACTGCATCCACCAAAGCCTGTCTCCCACTGCATCCACCAAAGACTGTCTCCCACTGCATCCACCAAAGACTGTCCCCCACTGCCTCCCACTGCACCCACCAGTCGGATCTTTGGGCCAGCAGTGACTGGTTCTCTGTTGAGGGTTCTGCAATTGTTTTTTTCTGATTTCAGCCCTCTGCTGCCCTCACTGTGACACACTTGTTCCAAAATTGATCTGATGTGAATCGGTGCTTGATAATATCAGCATCATTTGGTCGGTACCATTAATTAGTGTTCTCCATTATTGTGCAGCTCTAATCCGACTGCAATGGAAAAGTGCAATTTAACTGACCATAAAACACCAGGCAGAACCTTCAGTGTGCATTCAGCAGATAATCAGTGAGTCATGAAGCCATAAAGAGTCAGGGGTGAAAATCGTTCTTCTAAGATCTGAAGCCTTTACCCGCCCAGCTGAAAGAAGACATGTTAAGAAGTAGAATCAGACTGACTGAGTAGTGAAGTGGCCTTTATGAACAGGGATACTCATTGAAATGGTCATGTACCTTCCATGGTGTGCTACATGTGCAGGATCTAGATATTCAGTGGAAAAAAGTGTGATTTCAATTGTAAGAATGAACATAAACATTCCACCTGAATCAAATAAGTAAACAAACAAACAAACAAACAAACACAGTGCTGTGAAGACACCTTTAGAAGAAGACCGTTATAAACTGGTTTCAGTGGTTGAAATGGTTTAAATGACGTGCATAAAGGAAATCATTTTATTATGTAAATTCTCGCCACCGATAAATTAGAACGTGGTGAAAGAGTGACTGGCTTACGGCTTAGTTAGTTTAACATACTGTGAGGGGACAGAGGGTTGACTTTTGACATTTAATCAAACACCCATTTGCTGGAATTACAGACTTAATGTTATGCATGTAAATGAACAAAGGTTCCAGATCCACACCGGGATTTTGTTCTGACTGACTGAGGAGGATTTTCAGTTGCTGAACCTGAAATATCCACCTCTGATTATCAACAAGGAGAACAGAATTAATGAACTAGCAGATGCACAGCGAATGTTTTAGTAGATCAGAAATGGTCATACCTTCATTACAATAACGACCTACAAATCCGGTTTTGGAGCAGTCGCAGTAGGGTTCTCCATCTGCCAAAATACAGCTGCCTCCGTTCTCACAGGGGTTCTCAGTGCACATGCCCGCCATCTCAAGAAGAACCTTTTGGCTCCCCAAGCGTGTAGGCACCTGACTCCCGTACCCTAGGTCAGTAATAATCCCCTTAAAGGGCGGCATCTCCTTGACCGCCGGCAGCGTTAATGCAGATGTCCGAATGTCTTGAGGAACTCCTCCGAGGTAAAGGTCACTGACGATCTTCATGAACTGCCTCTGTGGTCGCACTTCGTCCGCAGTCGAGTCTCCGTCCAGTGTCAGTACCGTGCGCAGGTTGTGCCTGCTTATGGTGGCAAAGTGCCAGCGGCTGTCGTTGACCGTCTTCTCTGAGATGATTGTAGTTTCTGCGCAGTCCACGCTAAAACGGAGCTTCATTTTCCCTTTTGCAATGGTTAGAAGCAGGAAGTCACAATAACCTCCATCGTCAAAGTAGAGTATCAGAGCATCCGATACGGCCGTTTTGAACTGGAAAGTGAGGTCACTTCTGGTACTGGCGTCCCAGCGGATATAACGAGTCCACTGGCCCTCAGAGCCTGTGAACTCCAGACACAGACCCAAGCCCAGGAGTGTACTGAGCAGGAAAAATACATGAACCCGTTGGCAAATGGGAGGCATTTTAAAACCGGACTTTAATTCCACTGTTCTTCAGCCCAACTATTTAATTCAGTCTACCTTGATGTCACGCCCTAGGTGAATTTCCATGAAGATGCCGAGGTGATGCCTGGGAGTCAACATATCCTTTAGGTGCTGAAGGCATTGACGAAAAGGTCACTAAACAAAAAATCAGTCCAACAGTGTGAAAAAGGGAGATTCGGTTTTCTCCGTCGATGTTAGAGAGGCCTGCTCAATGACGTTCCTTTCAACCACCTTCCAGGTTTAGAACATAGGTCCTCCATGCTGGACTGGATCCTGTAGAACCACCACATGGTAACAGACAGCACTGCGAATGTTAAAGCCACACCTGCCAGGAAGAAATGATCAAAATGAATCACACGATATCTTTAAAATCACCAATAACAGCCAATAACACTAACATTGATCGTGAAGTGAATCAGACTGCATGTTAGCTGAGTTTCTGTTTGTTGAAACGGTTCTGAAACACAAATCCTCGAATCTCTGATTACGGTCAGAACCTGAAGCTCACTCTTACTAGGGTCTTCAGCAAGAATCTGACAATATAATCCACATGAATATTCAATCCACTGAGATATACATTCATATTTCATATTTACTGGATCTTTATTCACAGTGTTTAAAATCACAGTGTTTAGAGGATCACACAGATCCTCAGCTGATCTAATACAGCATCGTTGAGTTTGTATGAATTGATCTTATTATTTTAGCTGAAAAATCATAATGAGTTTTTAATTACCTAACAGTTACTTAAACGAAATAAAAAACAGAATGTACACAACTGTTCTGTTCATTTCTGTTCATGATGATTATTATTATTATTATTATTATTATTATTATGATTATTATTATTAGTTAGTTAGTTGGTTGGTTAGTTAGTTAGTTAGTTGGTTGGTTAGTTAGTTGGTTGGTTGGTTAGTTAGTTAGTTGGTTAGTTAGTTGGTTGGTTAGTTAGTTAGTTGGTTGGTTAGTTAGTTGGTTAGTTAGTCAGTTGGTTAGTTAGTTGGTTGGTTGGTTAGTTAGTTGGTTAGTTGGTTAGTTAGTCAGTTGGTTAGTTAGTTGGTTGGTTAGTTGGTTAGTTAGTTGGTTAGTTAGTCAGTTGGTTAGTTAGCCAGTTGGTTGGTTGGTTAGTTAGTTAGTTGGTTGGTTGGTTAGTTAGTTGGTTAGTTAGTTGGTTGGTTAGTTAGTTGGTTAGTTAGTCAGTTGGTTAGTCAGTTGGTTAGTTAGTTGGTTGGTTAGTTAGTTGGTTAGTTAGTTGGTTAGTTAGTCAGTTGGTTAGTTAGCCAGTTGGTTACTCAGTTGGTTAGTTAGTTGGTTAGTTAGTTGGTTAGTTAGTTGGTTGGTTAGTTAGTTGGTTAGTCAGTTGGTTAGTTAGTTGGTTAGTTAGTTGGTTGGTTAGTTAGTTGGTTAGTTAGTTGGTTAGTTAGTTCATAGTGAAATATCATAACTCCACCCTCCGCTCATCTGCTGTCAGTGTTTGGCTGTGTTTCAGGGTTCTGCGCTGAAAGGTTGAGACCCCGTTCTGGATAATCGTAGTCACTTATGAAATGTGTATCGTGTCTGTATGTTACTGTGATCCTGAGTTACGAAGCCTGGACATGCAGCCTCCCAGAACCTGCAGTCCTGTAATCAATGTTTCTTTCACCCCTAACTCTTACCATCGCTGTTCGGAGAGCAGCTTCATTCCGTGTAAAGTCGATTGATATCACTGTCCTCTTACCCTGAGTGTCCTAACGGAACCCACTGGTCCACTGTCTCACTGTCTGTGACGTTTCAGTTATGATACACCCTGAAACACCGTCCTCTCTGCTCCGAGTATCAGAATACAGATTACACACATTCACCACCTGAGCCAAGTGAAATATGATCTCCACAGACGATCCGCAAATACTGTCCATAACCCCCATATCACTGCTGTCCAATATGTCTCTCCATTTTTGGACATTTGTGGTGTGAATCTTCTGTGTAAGAACTTCAGGATGAACAGACCAACAGAAATAACCTGCTCTTTCCTTCTCCTGCGAAGTGGCCGGTTGGAGATACGTGTTTCCCCTGGACAGTAATGATATGATAGAACATTGGATAGTAAATAAATCTCATTTCTGGTTGCAGCAGTTTTACGGGGTGAACTGGGAGAAGTGTGTATAACTGCACTCCTCTATGCCGTCGCTGTTGCTTTGGCGTGGTCCTCTCCATTCGTAGTTCCACAACAATGGAACACAATAACCCCCTTAACCACCTGCCCTGAATAGTTAATCTCTCTGAGGCAGCGAGCTATTGAGCTCAGATATCTGATAGCAGCGGTGATGCATGCAGTGTCTCCTCTAACAGCGCTGGACTTTCTGTGCGTGATGGTGGTCAGTCAGCGCTCCAAAGGAAAAAGCAAACAGAGAAGTCAGAAAACAGACGTGATGGATGAGACAGGAAACACCTGCCATTTACACACAACAGCGGAGCAGAATTCAGCGGAATGTCATGAAGCTCTTTTCTTCTGGGAGGAAATCGAATCTGAAATTAGACACGAAGTCATAACATGACAAACACCATCCGGTCCGGCTTTCTGACCCACTCAATACCAACATATATCATTTCACACTGAGACAAATGAGATACACACACACACACACACGGTCACACACACACGGTCACACACACGGTCACACACAGTCACACACAGTCACACACACACACACACACTCACACACACACGGTCACACACACACAGTCACACAGTCACACACAGTCACACACTCACTCTCACACACACGCGGTCACACATATGATCACGCACAGTCACACACAGTCACACACACACACAGTCACACACACACAGTCACACACACACACACACCCTAAAGAGTGTATATATGAAGCTGTAATGTGTAATACAGTAAACCATACAGAGGAAAGTGATTCAGATCCAAACAGTGAAACTAACCAAATCTACTCCAGGATTCTGGGAGGTTCTGACTGTTATAACAAAATCCTGGAGCAGATTTTATTAGATTCTCTCTCTCTCTCTCTCTCTCTCTCTCTCAGTCTGTCTGTCTCTCGGTCTCTCTCTCTCTCTCTCTCTCTCTCTCTCAGTCTGTCTGTCTCTTGGTCTCTCTCTCTCTTTCTCTCTCTGTCTCTCTCTCTCTCTCTCTCTCTCTCAGTCTGTCTGTCTGTCTGTCTCTCTCTCTCTGTTTGTCCTTCATTGGTCCTGATGGTGATGGTGATGGTAATGGAGATGGTGGTGGTGGTGGTGATGGAGATGGTGGTGGTGGTGGTGATGGAGATGGTGATTCTAGCCTTGTCTACTGATTAAGGATATTCTGAGTGAACAGCAAAGCACTTTGTAAGTGGCTCTGGAGAACGGTGTCTGATAAATGCTGTAAATGTAAATGGTGGTGGTCATGTTGGTAGTGATGGTGATTGTGGTCGTGGTGGTGATGGTGATGGTGATGTTGGTAGTGATGGTGATGGTGATGGTGGTGGTGGTGATGATGGCGATGATGGAGATGGTGGTGATGATGGTGATGGTGGTGGTGATGATGATGGTGGTTGGTGGTGGTGACAGAGGTCGTGGTGGAGATGGTGGTGATGGAGATGGTGATGGAGATGGAGATGTTTGGAGGATGGTCATCAGGAAAGGTCACTTCACTGATCTGGAGTCAGTGAGAAGAACAGCTTCTCTCTTCTGGACGGACATTAACTGATCTACACACAGGTTCGGTTCGGTTCTGCAGAGCCGCTCAGTCCGATAAACAATCAATAATCAATACAGATCATCAATCAGCCTGGGTTCCGCTGCGGTTTACCTGTGGATGAAGATCCGGTTCTGTCCGGTTCTGTCCGGTTCGGCTGGAATGGACTGATGTGTGAAGGTGAAGTCCAGCACCGGGGGTCGGACAGCGCGCGCTCCTGCGTCCTCCAGCTCCTCTGATCTCTACAACCGGCCCGCCTCCGATCCGCCCCGGCCCGCCCCGCTCCGCCCCCAGCCCCGCCCACCGCAGCAGCTCATCAGCGTTTAAAGGCGCAGGAGGGGCGTGTCTCTGAGCCCTGCTCAGCACACAGCAGCTGGACAGTGAGATGGTCAGTATGATTGATCTGGACAGTTAGATCAGATCAGATCTGAACTGTATTGATCCCTGTGGGAGGGTTCTGTCTCTCTGCCATTCCCTCATTAATCCAGAACACTGATGATTCCAGATGTGGCATCTGCATCTGGAAACTGGAGCTGTGAACCACACCATGCAGTCAGAGGAGCTCTGAATGGACTGACCATCATCAGTCTGAAAAAGCAGAAATCCACTGGTCAGCACAGGAACAACAGTGACCACCACTGATCTCACGATGGAGACGAAAAACACACTGATGATGTGACAGAGGACGTTAGCAGCCAGATGAATTCTGGGAGTTGCTGCTCGGATTCAACCAAATGCAGCAAGGATGACTGGACAGTGACCCGAAACATACTGCGAACGCAACCCTGGAGTTCTTCAAACAAAGTGGAATATTCTGTCAATCACCAGATCAAGGTCCAGTCCAGAAGCTGATGGTTTCTAGGGGTTGGCAGGGACGCTGTGGCTGCTGTGGTAACCTCCTGTGGTGTTCATACAGCAGTGGATTGGCATGTGCAGATGTGCAGAACACGGTGTACGTTTATTATGCAGCAGCATGTCGTTAATCAAGAGATCACATCACAGCACCATGACTGGTTTACAACAATCTCCTTTTATGACCACCTCCTTCCTTCTGCTCTCACTGTCCATCCTATCAGCTCCTCTGATCACACAGGAGATCTTTGTGGTTCTATAATTCAGACTGTAGTTCATCTGTTTCTCTGCAGACTTTATTCTCCTCCTTTCACCCTGATCTTCAATGATCAGGACCCCAAAGGACCACCACACTGACATGGTGGTGGTGTGACTGGTAGTGCTTTGACCTGTAGTTTAGGTGTTTAGGTCACATTACTGAAGTGAAGCTCTGACTGGAAATCCTGCAATGAAGGAACTAAACAGTTAAAAGCAGAACTTTGATCAGATTGTGAGGAATCCACTGAGACGATGTCCCGAGACAAATTTCAACTGTAACTGTCACATATTCACCACACATAAAGTGAAATATCTCAGTGTGTGTGTGTGTGTGTGTGTGTGTGTGTGTGTGCAGAGCAGTGGGTGCTGCTGCTCATTCAGGCTCAGTGTGTCTGAATGATGATCCGGTTTCTCGAGTGTAAGCTGAGATAAGGGAAGGACAGTAGATCTGAAAGCAGCACTACCACTCAGGAACAGCACCTCTACGACAGCAGGCATGTTTACTCCAGCAGGTACCATCTGCTGCTCTCAGTGTTCTGATTACCCAGTCGGGCCCTTGGCACTGCTGATCCGTCCCCCTGGAACTATAAGATCTGACATTTTTATTGACATCTTCTCATTCTGTGACCCCTGAACAGTATATGAGGTGATTTAAACTCTTTATCTAGAAAACAGAAAAAGTTTATCTCCATCAATGTCGATGTTACTATAAAGACTTTAAGGCTCAATATCTCAGAAGCGATTAGATTGCAGATAGAACCTCATATCTCCAAGAAGACGGTTTATTAATGGGAACCCCGGCACAGTCCTTCCCGACTACTATAGGTCCAGATTCACACAGCTGTCTCAGCCCCAGCTTGTCTCCACTGCTGCCAGCTATGACTGTGTGATATCTAAATGCTGTCGACTGCTGCCAGATGGCCAGTGTGTGTGTGTGTGTGTGTGTGTGTCAAATGCACAGTTCAGCATACACAAACACACACCTGCTTGCAGTAACCCCCCGCCCCCTCTCTAGTTTACAGGTGATGGACATTAATAGAGCTCTACCTCCTGCGTTCTCCTCCTGCAGCTTTCACCCAAACAGTCCTGCTGCTACAGCCGTGTCACTATTAGCCGAACACCGTGCGGCCCGATACCTCAGCAACCTGCTTCTGTAAGCCTGTCTCTGATGTCGGATTTCTCCTGGGGCTGTGAAGCACTCTCTAATGGTCCACAGTCCTCTGCTCAGGGGGAGACAGTAGTCCAGTGGACAACTGTTTGAAGATGTATAGTATTATCAACATGAAAGGGTTAAATCATAAACATAAACATGATAAAAGTGATTTAGTGTCCAGTTAAATCAAGAGATCAATAATTAGACGTTAGACGCACAACAAGGCAAAGTCACACAGAGACAGAGACACTGAGACACCCAGTTTGCCATTAGTGTTAGACAGACAGATGGAATTTTGCCTTTGCATTTAACCCACCTGTACAGGAAACACACACACACACACACACACACACACACACACACACACACACAGTTCAGTTGTAACCTTTTCCGCGACTCGAACCTGGTCAGAAGTCAGCTCCGCTTCGCTCCAGGCCACAGCCACCCCATCCATCCTCGTCCTCTTTGATCGCTAGACTGAGACACCCTACAGCATGGGGTAGGTGATCCAGACGCTACAGAGCCCCTGATCTGCCTGCTCTAACAGGACTTTACTGAACCTGGGCATCAACAGCTGATTAGAATCAGGGGCTCTTGAGCAGGGAGAGCACACAGCTGTGCTGGAGTGTGACACTCCAGGACCAGGATCTCCCTCCCCTGCCCTACAGCCGAGAACATGCTTACAGTGTACAGAGCAGTGAGACGTCAGCGTCAGGTTAGGAAACACTGGCATAGACCAACCACTTTCGATGGAATGGGAAGTGCAAACTTAATTCATCAGAAACAGCCGGGAGAAGAGGGGTGAGCAGAACCAGTCCGGTGAAGAACTATTATTTTAAAAATGTACTTTATAAACTGTAAAATCAGGGACAAAGACTGAGCCTGGGGTGGTGAGTTTATTATAGAGTAGTATCATCATGTCTTCCTGTCCTTAATGGATTTGTGTTGAAACTCTTTGTGTCTGGAGATGTTGGTAACCTCCTTGGTTAATTTTATGGGTGTGGAGATGTTGGTAACCTCCTTGGGCCTGGATTATTCATTTCTAGGTTGCTCTGAATTCTCATTATTTAAATATACCAATATTTGTTCTTTCCACAGCACCTCACTGTCTCTTCATCCTTAATTGATTCAGCTGCCTGATCCCTGCTGTATTGAGTGCATGAGAATGCATGTGATTAAACCTTCCCCTGTGAGCTAATCAGCTCAGAGGTCATCAGAAGCAAAGAGCAGGCACTGTTTGTTTACTCAGATGATCCTGCTGTACTCCACAGTGACTCTGTGAAGCTTAGACCCAGCAGCCAGTCCAGCCAGTCCAGCCAGTCCAGCGATGCTCTCTCAAACAGCAGTGTTTGTGTGGAACGAGGGACGGTGCCTGAAATGTATCTACACATTTTAACACTGGATTAATGCTTAGATACGGTGTAGATACACGATACTTGAAATTCCAGAACAGAAATGTATAATAACCCCTGAAAGCCCACATCTGAGCCATAAATGTCCAAAGTGTGAATATTGAGAACTGATGAAAAGTCCTGGCCTTCAACAGAAACAACATTCAGAAAAAAACACACAACATTCACTCAATTTTATCATTTTCCACTGTTTACACCAGTGGGTCCAGTGTCCCCCAGATCACTGTGTATGAGTAGTTTGACCAGAAGAGGAGAGGTCCCCCCTCGTGAGCCTGGTTCCTCTGGAGGTTTCTTCGTCCAGCTCTGAGGGAGTTTTTCTTCACATCACTTGTGAAGAGTGCTGTACAAATACATTCTGATTTATTATTCTCTCCCTGTTCATATCAGCCGCGAGTGATCAGAGATTTTATTGGGGCTTAAATCCGACTGCTCACATTCATGTCGTACGCCCACAAATAGGAAAGATATCCAATCTAGGACACCATATTTAAGTGTCTCTAATCCGATTTGAAGAGATCAGATTTGACACAGCCACGCAGTCCTGAACAAATCAGATCTGGGTCACATTAAGGCAGAAGATCATATCTGAGTCACCTCAGTCTGTAAACGTGAACATGGTGAAAATGGTTGTGTTTAGAGACATCGCTGGTTCACTCTCCAGTTCTGTCCACTCTATGGTCTGGGCAGAAGCTGTTTTTCCCTGGAATAAAGGAGAACTCGAGAACCAGCTGCATTCAGATGTGAGTTTGTGGCTCCTGACATTATGAGGTTAAGTACAAAGGCAGTGCTGATTCAGGCTAAGCTGTGGACTAATATAAGAATGTGAGCATGAAAGACATTTCTAATCTGCTAATGCAAAAAATCACATTAACTTCTCTAATTTATTTTCACCACAGTGACGGGATATTACATGCTGGGACTCTTTGATAGGGACGATGTCGGCTTTCTAAAGCGAGCATGTGAACCGAGTCTTTCTTTGGGTGCAAAGGCCGTCATAACCCAACAGTAGGGAACTCATAGTGTATTAAGGAGGCGGGTTTGTAAATGACTCTGCAAATGAAGAAGAAATGAGCTTTACAATGTTCGAACATGTCCCTAAAATACGCTGAAATGCGATGAAACCCAGCAGAGGCAGGTTGGTAATCTATACGCTTTGTGTGATATAAAGAGTGAGAGAGTGAGCGGCTTAAAAGCCAACACTGCTCACTCGCTCAGGGAAAGGGAGAGTGAGAAAGGAGAGGAGCGAGAGCTGCGAAGGGCATTGTTTACTTCGCTCTCTGGCTCTTACAACCTCCTCAGCACAGCGCCCCCTATCGGTTTGCCCTGTGGTTGTGCGGTGGCCCACAGGCCAGGACTGTGAGAAGATGCGGATGGTTAAAGTGGACTAGCCACCTTCATCTACACCAAAGCCACGCCCATCTTGGAGGGCACACAGCAGCTGCCTTCAGTTCATTCCAACTGCTGCCAGCCTTACCAGTGCCACAGCACATTCAGGAGGATGTGGCAGAGTCATCACTGGCCTTTGTAACAACACCGCACCCTCATGAGTGCCCCTTTACCACTCCCGCTCGTGGCAGCCCTGCCACTTCCCGATGACAGGTCACCTGAAGCTGTTCAGGACAGTGTGCCGCTGGCTTAGAGCTGAACAGCACTCACTCACTCGGGGGAAAGAGAGGAGCGAGAGCTGCTTTCATGATGCTCTGCATCCTCTTACAGAGCAAGGGCAAGTGGGGTCATATCTGAGAGGGTCATTGGGTCATTTTGTTCTTTCATAACAAAGCGTTTCTCGTGGTAATCACTGTTTTTGAGTGTCGCTCGTTGGGTCCTGCTCGGTGTCTCAGTCTCGTGGCCCCAGACTCTCGCTGGGCTGGTTCACTCAAAGAGATTTTTCATTTCTGCTTTTATCTTCTAAACATCTGCTCCACACATTTTAATTACTATTCAATTACCATCACTGACAGCTACGTTTGGTGTGTTGGACAGGAGAGTGAAGCGATGCTCCTCTCAGATGAATAGTCCTCCTCCGTTACTTTATCATCTGCTGCTGTATGATTTCTCTGCTCTCATGATTATCAATTACACCCCTGCTGAGAGAGGCAGCCGGAGCTGCTGCTGCAGGTCGACCGACACAGGAAATGTGGAAAAACTGAGACTGAAAAACACATTACAGTGTCTCTGAGGAACAGAACACGTTTCCTTTGCCATTAAGAGCGTTTACTGTCACTCAGCATATCCGAATGTATCCTGAGGTGCTGCTGAACGGATCAGATGGAGCAGTGTTTAATACAAATTTGATTCAAGGAAAGATAATATTCAAATCACATTACCATAGTGCAGAAGAGTGATGGTGTAATGGGAACCTGTGCTCAATAACGTCCCCCTGTTGTTTGTTCCCAGATTTCTGTGCCTTTAATTTAAACCTAATGCGGATATAAACCAATCCACCATAACATTATGACCACCTCCTTATATCAACCCTTCATCCTTTTTACCATATCAAACTTCTATAATCCAGACTGTAGTTCATCTGTTTCTCTGCAGACTTTATTCTCCTCCTTTCACCCTGATCTTCAATGATCAGGACCCCCACAGGACCACCACAGAGCAGATATGATGTGGGTGGTGGGTCGTTCTCAGCATTGCAGTCACACTGACATGGTGGTGGTGTGTTAGTGTGTGTTGCTGGTACGAGTGGATCAGACGCAGCAGTGCTGCTGGAGTGTTTAAACACTGTGTCCACTCACTGTCCACTCTATCAGACACTCCTACTGAGTGTCTCCACCTTGTAGATGTAAAGTCAGAGACAGAAGCTCATCTGTTTCTGCACAGTTTGTGTTGGTCGTCCTCTAGTCCTTCATCAGTGCTCACAAGACGCTGCCCACAGGACACTGTGAGCTGGACATTTCTGGCTGGTGGACTGTTCTCAGCTTGAACCAAAGCATCCTTCTCTTTTTCTGCAACAACAGATGACCTCTGCTCAGGTTGTTGTGAAGCCGTCTGGCCATTCGTTAATATTCTCTTGTTAATAATTCCGTCCACTGGAACAGATTGGTTACATTCTGATCTATTAACAGATTAATAACGTCTCCTGGTGACCTGGTCAAATGCAGCTCTTGTACACGAATGTGAAGATTCCAACGAGCATTATGGGAAAGAGATGAATCAGTATTGATCACACTGTTGGTCCCTGTTTTGTTTCATATCTAAAGCAGTAAAGACCTTACATTTACAGACAGCTGCTGAAGGAATTCTGTTTCAGACGAGCAGCGAGGCCGGTGGACTCTGAGCAGACGTCTGAGTCGGGACAAAAGACGAGTGCAAAAGCTTTCAAGGGTGAAAAGGGAAATGAAAAAATGAAATATTCATATTTTCTATCCTTATCTGAAATCACAGAACATAAAAAGCCTTGATTTAACGTCGACGCTCTGTCCACATTGATTCCTCTGCTGGAGCCGAGAGCTTTGAGAGTCCAGCCATCGGAGCAGGACATTTATGTGTCTCTCTCTCTGCTACACGCGAGAGGCTGAGAGTGTATTATGATCAACCCTTATGAGGCCTTTCCTGAAGTCGGTCTCTGTATCTGCAGTATCGAATTTCACTTCTTCAACTTCATCTGTTCAAAAGCTGAAGTGTAATCAGACTTCAGTGTGACTTCATATCACTCGAACTTTATCACAGCAGCGTAAACTGTGCACGACACTTCGTCTCGTCCCACCCTCTCTGTGTTCTCCTGCTCACCTTCAGTGTGTATCCTATCGTACGCTGCTGTGATGTCATTAACTAAAATGATTCGTTTGGTAGAGACGGGATATTAAGTGGAGGCAGCTTTAAGGGGCAGCATGACACTGATAACAGACTGGACTTGATTCCTTGATTTCTAACCAACACAGGAATTAAGATCCAGCCAATCACATCCCAGCTTGTTCTGAAAACAGCTCATAATATCTGCTCTGTGGTGGTCCTGTGGGGTCCTGATCATTGAAGATCAGGGTGAAAGGAGGAGAATAAAGTCTGCAGAGAAACAGATGATCTACAGTCTGAATTATAGAACCACAAAGATCTCCTGTGTGATCAGAGGAGCTGATTGGATGGACAGAGAAATAAGCAGGTGGTGATAATGTTATGGCTGATCAGTGTATAAAAGGTAGACCATTTAAGTCGATTTATTTGACGTTTCGTGCTTTATGCTGTCATAAAGAAGCTTTACAGAGATCAGCGTCCGAGTCTTTTAAAGCAGCCAATGAGAAAACAGGCGAACAGGACCCTGAACAGGTAAGTTAAGCTCATAAGTGACCTCATTAACTGTCTTAATGATCCTGAGTGCACCGATATATGTCTCCCTCACACCAGAGATGCCACACCTCAGAAGCCACCTTAATGGCTAGAAGTTCCTGATTGCCAATGCTGTAACTCCATTCTGCTGGGGTTAGTACTGAGACTGAAAGGCTGCCAGCAGAGGGCGACAGCAGCTTGACACTGTTGCTCTGGGAGACTCAAATTCCCAGAGTACCAAGGGGGAGATCAGTGGCAACCAGGCCCACCTGAGGGTCCCTGCATTTAAGGCTGTGACTGACCACACACTCCTTCCTCACCCAGGGATGGTTGGATAGTTATGATGAGTGTGTCAGTTAAAAGGAAAACACCTGCATATTAAAGATGTAAACAAACAGCTGATACCCAAATAAACAAGACAGACTGAGCTGAGATCTGTGTTCAGGTTTTATTTAGATTTGTTTCTGCTTCAGGAATCATGTTGGTGTCTCCTTTCTTTGTTCTGCAGGTCCACCTTCCACCTGCCCTTTAACGGTGCTGTGACCCAAACGTACAAATGCACCCGGTATCAGTCTAATGATGATGAGTATAATAACTCACTATTTATCTATTTAATTTATAGAAATAATATAGCATTTTGATCATTAAATCTGCTACTGTAAGTCTGCACCCAACTGCAGGTGGCGCTGTGACAGTTTATGATATTAAAATGACTGTATGTTTATCAGTACACACACCGCAAACCCCAACGTGCAAAGAGTCAGTAAAGCACAGACACTTCAAACATCTACTGAACTTCGTTACTTGCCACCAGTATCTCCACTCTGACTCTTCAGGTCCTTTTGATTTTATAAAAGGAGGTCCTGAAGGTCAAGGAGGATGTTCTACTGAACATTTCTCTCTGTGAGTTTAAAACAGTCTGGACGGGATTATTCACCAAGACGCACTTTTATAAATATAGTTCTGGAACAGGCGTCTCCATCCCTGCTCCTGAAGAGCTCCCTTCCTGCCTTTAGATCCATCCCTAATCCACTGCCTTCAGGAGCTCCTGATTGTCTGAATTGTGTTTTGGGTTGGAGCTGAAACCTGCATTAAGCAAGCAGGAGAAGGGTTGGTGATGCCTGATCTGGGTCAGTAGAGGAGGGACCAGGTCTCTGAGTCCAATCCAGCACAGATCAGTTTACTCAGACTAATCTGACAGTAGACTCACAGACTAACCACACAGACCACGGCGTACATTTAAAAACAGAGACTTTGGTGAGCAGTTTTCGAAAAGAAGAACAGAAAACATGGCCTCTGTAAATGTTTTTATTGGTGGGTTTTATGAACTGGACTGCTGTCAGTGGAATTCATGGAACCAAAAGCCCTCAGCGATAGAAGATCAGAACCGAGGCCTCTGTGATCTCTTTGGACGCACTTTCTCCAGTGTGTGTTCCATAACCATTCCAGTCAAAGCCAGTGAAGTCCCCACACTGACGAGGAGCCTGTTCTGGAAAGTGTCCTCCTCCACCTATGCAGTACTGCAAATTCACAAATATTACAATCCACGTCACACAAACGTCCGTCCTAATATATATTTATATATTTATATTTATTTATATATTTATATATATTTATATATTTATATTTATTTATATATTTATATTTATTTATATATCTATATATTTATATTTATTTATATATTTATATATTTATATATATGTTTTAAAACTTATTAAAAAAATAAATGTACATATTCTGTGTGGCATCCTGTTGGTTTGATTCCAGAGCACATGGCCATAGCTGCCTTCTCCTCATTGAACACTCTGAAGGTGACGAATCCCGGCTCAAACTGATCTAATGCACACAGACAGGAACGCAGCACTGTTAGGCCTTTTCCACCAAAAGAACTCTGGTTCTTGAACTGGTTCCGTTCCGTTATAAGCCTGCGTTTATACCACTTTAAGTGATGTTTAATACCAGCTACCGGACTGTGTTCGTACCTCTTACAGATGGTCCATAGAAGTTCTTGGTTTTTTCCTTGTCTCCAGTATCGAACACCACTGGGCTGGTAGGTCCAGTGTCTTTGTTACACTCTCCTGTTTCAAACCTCACTGGATATTTCTGAAAAATGGGAATTCATCGGAACGTTTAAGGATAGTTCGTTTCAGTTTTCCTCCTGAACGCTATCACCCAGTTCACACTCTGGCTCACAGTATTCAGCTGCTGGTCGATGCTTTACCTTGAATAAGTGGTAAAGGTTTCCACCGCTGTCTTTGAGGAACTTGGTTTCAGTGTGGTAGCGCAGAATAGAGTCTTTGTTCCAGTTCTTCATCTGGACATCGTTAGGAACATGCCATACAGACACGTCCTCCCCGCTGATGTCAAAGTATCCCGGATTCTGTGAAGGTAAATAAGGATGCTGTTAGTTAGATGGTAAGATTTGAGCTCCATTAGATTCCTCAACTAGTTTATATAGGAATTAGAAAAAAAACAGAAACATGTAGAAACATATATTTATATGAATCATATATAATGTAGAGCAAACAACTGAAGATGGAAAATTAGACAGTCTTGTGTAAACTTTTTAACACATATATCTTGAGACAGATATATGGACATGTCCACACTGGTATGACAGTAAGAGGTGATGATCTACCTTGTAGTCATCACTGGTCGCTCCCTCTGCAGTGCCGAACGTGGCCGTGTTGGCCCACGTTCCATCACCATCAGGTCGTTTGGGGTCACTGCCCTGCTGGCTTGACCAGCGATCACCTGAAGTGCATTTTCCATGCATATTGTTCTCGTGCACACTGGCTACCAGTGTCCAGCCTCCCCCATTAGTGGTCATATCGCAGTATGCCTGGTACATCACTCCATTCTCAGTTGTTAGGTAATATATTCCATCTGAAGGTCAGTATTGTGGAGTGTATTAGACAAACGAGTTCATCGCTGCTTCTCAAATATGTTTTAAATTCTGTTTAAAAGCACTGACCAGTACTGGCTCCAAATTTCTCTTTGATGTCTCGGCAGCTCCGACTGAGAGATCTCAACCTGGCATGATACTTACCAAGTTCTGGGTTTATGTAAGTGCCATTCGTAATTATTGGTTTAACAGTGACCTCTTCGCCAATGACATGCAACGGTCCCACTGCAGGTTGAATCAGACAGAGGACAGAAGACAGAGGACGACTGTGACGTTTAGGTCGAGATGAATTACAGATGTTTCTCATATATTAAAAACACTTACTTAACCGAGTAAATCTGTGATGTAATGGAAGAATAAAGCATATCAGGAAGAATCCACGCAACATCGTGCAGCAGTCGTGCTGATTGTTCTCCGTGAGCGTCACCTGAACCCACAAAGCTGTTATATCTGTGTGAAGTTACCCTTTGATCAGGAACTTCTACTTTTACTCAATATTCCAGAGTAATCATTAAACACAGAGTAAAGATCCATCTTCACCCTCAGGTTGCCCAATCATTAGATCTGAATCAAACGTGGGACATTCACATCTTTCATCACATTCTGAAGGTTTATTAGTAAGAGTTGCTCTGCAGAATAAACATGAATGATGAGCATTTAAGCCATGTGATAATGAAGAATCCAGTGATGTTCAGGACGTCCTGAGTGGTGTTCATTCGCACACAGTGGAGGACCAAACCCTGCCATGCTGCTCGCTCTGCCTCCCAGTACCTTTGAGTTTATGGTCCAGAATTAATAACCCTACATCAGGACCCAACCTCATTAATGCCCCTGTGGTTCAATGAAATCAAATGCTCACAGCAATGTTCAGACGCCTAGCGGAACATCTGTCTCTCTGTCCATCTATGAATAATAATAAGTAATCAATGTCCACAAAGTACAAGATTGAAATAAGAAGAAAATATACTTTACCCTCATCTTTAAAAAATAGCTTCACCTTCAGATGGTCATGGAATCTTTCAGAATGGTAGCAGATCATGGAGATGACCAACCAATCTGTGTGTGGAGGTACAGTGATCAGCACCAAGATCAATGATTTGTTGTCACACGTCCAGAAGGTCCGGTGTGATGATGTGGGTGCAGTTTCGTACAATGTCAGATCAGCTTTGATCTTCATTACAGACACTTTAACAGACCAACGTTACGTTAATGAGGTTCTGCAACCAGTGGTTCTACCTTTTCTGAACACACTCCGGTGCTCTGTTCCAACAGGACGACGCTCGTCCACACACTGCTGCCGTCTCTGATGGCATTCAAATAAAGCCATGCAGAACCTAATGACAAACACTTTTCCACAATTCACACTACACACGACACCAGAACCCAACATCACAGAACACGTGGAAAGGCTTAGAATGAGCAGTACAGGATCTCAAAGTCCTGGAACCGTCCCCCTCTCTCGCCTTCAACGTTAAATAAGTTGTCTTTATGCCTTTTTGGAAATCAGGATGTTTTATTCGTTTGGTTTGAGGAGGAGCCTGAAATGTTACTGTCTCTCTATACTGAACATGTCCCACTGAAGCAGATACTGTCGTGAGGGTCCACGTGACCATATATTGACTCATGGCTCAAATCATAAGCTGCAAAAATGACCCTTCATCTGGATAGTTTCCCTCAGAAGCTTTCAAAAGCTCTCAAAGCCTAAAGGCACTCTAATCGTTTGCATTTGAGGGGACGGATCTCCACCGAGCTTTCAAGACTAATTGAATTTCCTTCACTCAGCAACATTACGAGTGTTGAGTGTTTACTCTGGTAAAGGTGGTAAATGAAGCAGCAGCAGATGGAAAATGGTGCAGCAGAAGCCCAGCATTACATACAGGTCAGCAATGAAGAAGGAAAAGTACTTTAAAATGAACAGAAGAGACCGAAACACTGTAATCGTTCATTCAGGAACATTATTTAAATCAATTACAAATTAGGTTTTTAAAGCAGTTTGAAAACAAAGACTTAAAGGGTGATAGTTTTAGGAAATTTAGTTTCTTCCAGTTCAGGGTCACAGTGGATCAGGGTGGCAGTCCATCACAGGGAATCACACATAACCAAAATATAATAACAAAAGACAAAATAGCATCATCTACAGTCCTGTGAATCGTTATTACCACCATGATCACTTTTGACTTTAAAGTATTTAATCATCTGGACGTCTGATCTTCATTGTATCTCCACTGAGAGATGGAGGTGATAAAACTAAACACACACGACTGAAGAAACATCTTTAAACATCATCAATAGAAACGTCATTTTCTTGTGAGCATAAAGTTCAGATATCTGTCTACCGTCTCAGACATCGACTGGAAGAACAACGTTCCCACTCCTCCATGTGGAATTCTTTCAGCTCTGTGATGTTTCAGCGTCAGTCTTTGTACAGACGCTCTTCCGTTCTCCTCAAACCCCCTCTGATACAATAAAGATCTCATAGTGGTTTCTATGATGGAGAGATCTCCACACCCTGCTGCAGCAGAGCAGCTCCAAACCCTCACACTTCCACCACCATGTTCACAGCTGCTATGAGCTTCTTCTGCTCAAATGCTGTGTTTGGTTTGATCCAAACATGTCTTCTGTTACTGTGTCCAAATAATTCAGCTTTGGATTCATCTGTGCAAAGAACATTGTTCCAGAAGTTTTTAGGCAAACAGAAGAGTTGAGAAATACTGAGCACACTCAGAACTACACACTCAGAACTACACACTCAGAACTACACACTCAGAACTGCTGCAGTACCTACTAACTCCACTCCTACTGTGTGAGAGAGAGAGAGAGAGAGAGAGAGAGAGAGAGAGAGAGAGAGACAGAGAGACAGAGAGAGACAGAGAGACAGAGACAGAGAGAGAGACAGAGAGAGAGACAGAGAGACAGAGAAAGAGAGAGAGAGAGAGCGATGTGGAGTTATTGCAGTAGGAGGGTAAGTGTGCTGTCTTATCCCCTGAGTTTATCCACAAACCTCCATTAGTGAATGTTCAATAACACAATGCTCCACTCAGAGACTTAATATTTCATAATCTCTCTCTCTCACACACACACACACACACACACACACACACACACACACACACACACACACACACACACATTGCAGTTTTAACTTTATTATTATTATTTATTATTAGTCAGTTAGTCATTGTCTCATCTGTTTCACCCTGAATAGAGTGAAGGTGGATCCAGAGCAGACCTGGAATCATGTGCAGGTTACTAAACTCCTCACAGACAGCATCACTGACCAGCAGGGACCATGGCAACCACCCTCCGTCAAACGAACCCACCTCCCATTCAAATCTTATTTGGTCTCTTTCTGATGGTAGATGCTGGACATGGACTGTGGCTTTTGAAAGTGGGGTGTCCTAACTTTCTCACACGGTTGTATGAACGAATAAAGTTAAACAGCCATCATAAACGCTGCTCTCCACCAGCATAAACAAGCTTCCTGTGCCCAGCTTACTGGAAATGACCAGCAGAGATGACCAGTCCACCTGGTGAACTGCCACATAAAGGGGGGACTGGGAATTACCCAGGACAAAGTACCAATCACACAGTACACACACACACTTTTGGACACTTTTGGACACTGGCGTCCCCAGTGGAAACACTTTCCCAATGAGATGCTGGGAAAACATGGAAACTCCACCAAGATAGTGGACTTGAACAACCTCAGTCCAGTTTATCAATCAATGACGAGGCAGTTTCCCATGAGACGACACAACCTCCTTTATTATACAGAGTAGAAACTAAATCAAGATGTAGCGTCCTACTTCATAAATCTGAGGCAGAGACAGAAAGAGAGATGACTTGCTTTGGTCCTCTGATAAAGGACACGTCCTGCTCAGTGGCACATTAATCCATCTACAGACAAGGCTAACATGCAAATGATAAATAACCTTGAGAACAAAGCAGGACGTTTGTACTATATTACTGTGGCATTAGCCATAACATTAAAAACACCTCCTCGTTTCGACTCTCACTGTCCATTCGATCAGCTCCTCTGACCAGTGCTCAAAGTGCTCCTGTATGATCAGAGGAGCGGAGAGGATGGACAGTGAATGGTCATAATGTTATGGTGTATATTTTACTGCCACTCATCAACTTTCACAACCTTTCACAATTTTTACAACTTTCACAAAAAGGTCCAAATATATGCATCTGTTTCATATTCATGGTGCTTTTGACCCACTTGGGGTTTTATTGGGCAGGATGTCTGGTTTATATAGCTGTGTGTGTGTGTGTGTGTGTGTGTGTGTGTGTGTGTGTGTGTGTGTGTGTGTGTGTGTGTGTAATCTATTGCTTAAGGATTTACTAATCTGGTGATTTAGCAGCAGCTTATCAAAAGGTCCAGATGCAGGTCCCTATAGAAACAGCAGTTTGTGTGATGACCTGATAAAGCTGCCTGCTAAAAGTGACCTACCTCTCTCTCTGCTGCACGACTTAGTGGACCACGACCGTCTCTATCTAACGGCACCTAAGCAGCCGCAGACGTCTAATAATAGAAATAATGCAAATCCAACCTACATGGAGCTTGTGGTCATACTGAAGTGGCAGTGAGGACTGGGCAGCAGTGCGGTGACAGATGACCTGAGGGAATGAGGAGAAGGGCTGCTTTATGAGCAGATAGAGAGTCTGATTTTTAGTATGATCTCACTCACACTCGCACTTCAATCAGGTGTGAATACAGTGCACAGCCGTGTTCCTCCGGCTCCTCAACACGGAACGTTCACGTTCAGCAGTGTGACCCGGGCCCTCGTCCAAAGGGGGAGTCCCTGTTTGTTCATTTCATCTGAGCCAACAGTATGGACATAGTTCTGATACTGGAAACTACACTGAATCCTTTCATATTTAAGTAAGTTATGTGTGAATTTGTACAATGAATAATTTACAGCTAATCCAGTATCACGTCGTCCATCAGCGTTTATGAATGTCCTCAGTGTCTCGGTGTTCAGGAAGGATTTTTTTAGGTGTTGCTGGTGATGTTTGAAACCAGGAAAAGACACGTGGACCATAAATTAGGACAGGAAGGGAAATATGATCTGCCTTTATGACTGCAGTGCTGCTCTTATCAGTGTGGGACGACAGCGTTTCACACTGTGCTGGAATCTGCTGGACTGGGGTCTCAAACCGGGTCAAACAGGCCGGTGCGACTGCAGGTTTTCATTCTAAACAACCAGCAGCATCAGCTGATTCCACTTAATCAATCAGCCAATCTTCAAAGAATCACATGAGCTTCTGTTTGGATGGAAGGAAAACCTGCAGCCACAGCGGCCGTTTCTGACCCGGTTTGAGACCCGGTTGGAGACCCCTGGGTTAAAGGAACTGTGAGCTGTGTGAAGTAGAGTGGACGGTAATTCATGTGGGAAGCTTTATTAGAGCATTAGTTCTTTGAAGATGGACTTCAAACACGTTCATTTAGCTCTAATAAGCCGAAAAAGTGATCAGCTCAGCACTAAATTTAGGCATCAATTAAAAAGAGATCAGGGAGGGGTTGAGATGATCCGTTTTGCTTTATGAGAGGTTACCAAGTTCAGTGATGCTGGAAAGTTATTTTCTGATTTCTGCATAAATTTGAGCTCAAATTCTCTGAGTTTCACACAAATCCTAAAAATAGACCAGGAACCAAATCAAAACAATGAGACAGAAATATCACTCTGATCATGGATTTACTGATGAAGATCAGTGTTTATATCTGTGAGAGTAAAAGTATGTGACCCCCTGCTTTCAGTATCTGCTGTGTCTTCTCTTGTGCAGCAATAACTGTATCTAAACGTTTCTGTAACGGTTGATCAGTCCTGCACTAATCTGAGTTCATTCCTCCATCAAATGCTGCTTCAGCTCCTTCACAACATCTCTACTGGATGAAGATCAGGACAGAACATTTACTTTACTCTTCTTTAAACATTATTTGGTAGAAGGACCTGTGTGTTTAGGGTCTTTGTCTTGTTGCATGACCCACGTTCTTTAAGATTCAGCTCACAGAGGTCCTGATATTTTCCTTTAGAATCTGCTACTATAATTCAGAATTAATTGTTTCATCAATGACAAGCTGCTCTTTTCCACTGGCTCTCGCTGTGATCTTGGTTGGGGTTTGATATCAGATTATTAAATTATTGTCTCTATCAGAATTTTTGTTTTAATAATTTAGATTCAGATCACTCAGCCCAACTCTCCTGTCCTGAATTTCAGCCATTCATTCAGCCGAACTCAAAGCAGCTCAGAATTCACTGATAAAAACACTATAAATTGGATAAAATGTGGATCTATTGATTGTCCAACAATTACACAAAATATTCATTATTTGACTGATATATTTGCCAAAAGGTTGGATTCAAAAGTCAAAAAGTCCATTAATATGTATTTTTGGGGGCTTCCTGTGACTCACTAATGCACTAGCACTGATCTGAGGATCACAGGATTGAATGGAAGTCAGGGAGACCAAATGACCACGTTCTCTCTGGGTGTGTAGACCACTGAGCGTGCCTTCCCAGCAGCGCTCGTCTTCACTCTCCTAGTGTCAGGACCATCGAATGTGACGGGGAAAACCATAACAGGGTCGGGTAACTGCCACTTCCATTCGGGAAGGAAGATTTGGATCATCATTTTGATGATCATTTTGGATAATCGGTTAGGGGAGGGGTCTACAATTGGGTCTAAACATGGTGTTCAGGTTGGAAGGCTGAAAGGGAAGTCAGGACCAGCTCTAATACTTGCTTCCGACACTGTACAGAAGTGGACGTTAAAGGAGAGCTAAAATAATACAATAGTGATGCAGACTCCTCTGTCTTCTGCTGTTCACATCATTATTGCAGATGCAATCAATATCACAAAGCAGCAGCAGCGCTATACTGCAGCTGAAAATGCATCAACACTAGCTCTAAACATTATGACCAGCACTTACAATCCAGCAATGCGATCAATAATGTCTGCGGACATGAGCTGAGGCAGTGGTGTGCCTCGCGTTATGGCTGAAACAGCCCACAGCTCAGAACGAGAGCAGGGTTTCTCGTTAAACCAGATTCTCTGGGGTCCTTCATATCAAGACGTAGAGCTTTTCAAAGGAAACGGCGGTTTTCGTACAGAGTAATGAGGTCATTCACAATATAACGAGGAAGCTGATGAAGAGGAATGTGGCCACTAGGGAAACCGTGTTACAGTGTGTACAAACCACTACAAATGAACCTTATATAAGAGGCAGGGCAGGGCGGCTCGGCTGGTTCTTCCTCTCTGTTCAGCCTCTCAGACAGGCGAGGGAAGAACAATGGGACATCTTTTCAAGGACACTGTGGGGGACAGTGTAAACTGTGGGAAAGCACTTTAGGAAAAGAGAACCACTGATGCGGTTAATAGAAAAAAAAGGGGGAGGAAAAAATAGATGAGCGCTCTGAAAGCCAGTGATGATGCCTATAAATAGCACAGGACAGGCCTGGGTTTGGCCGTGCTCGTGGCCTGTTTGGGGAGAGAAGACCGGTTTGGTCGAATGCTGCTGCTGTACCACAGTGTCTTCCAGGTCCAAAGAGTAAATCTCCACTCCAGGACTGTCGGGCCGCAGCAGAGCCGACCAGGCAGTCGGAACAAAATCCTGGAGCAGATTTAAGCAGAGCTTTCAAAGTGTGTGTCTGTTCCTCAGGGGTGTATGTGGTTGCACTGCATGAACAGTCTTTAATCCACTGAGATTTGTTTGTTTATGGAGTTGGTTTCTCAGAAAGCAGGATTTTCTTTGGTTGTTTGCTTCTCAGTCAGTAATGTTGTGCAGACAAATTGTCAGGAACGCTGACTGTGCTACTGAACATGAGCAACGGCATTTCCTGCACCGATGCTGCGTTTACAAGATGGAACTGCCAGAGGTCAATCTCTAAATCACCACTGCTCAAATCTTAACTGTATTACGGTAGCGTATTATAATAGTGTATTACGGTAGGGTATTACGGTAGTGTAATATGGTAGGGTATTATAATAGTGTATTACGGTAGGGTATTAAATGAGACATGAAAATGTCAATATCGTCTCTATGCTGCAGGCTGTAAAGGAAAGAAAGAAAGTGAAATGCTGCATTAGAGACAAGTAAGTTCGTTTTGCTGGTGGTTGTCTGGTGGCTGAAGTGCCAGGGCTCTAAAAGGCCTGGAGGACTTGGGGGAGGTCCTGCTGGACCATGCACCACCACAGATGGCACACTGCAACCGCTTATTTATTTGATCTGTCTGGAAGGTCAGATTGCTGGAACGTACAGCACCACCAGTCTTGCCAGTGCCTGGTCCCTGTGGTGCCACAGTGCACTGCTTATAGGACGATAGGATAGAACTTTATGCCTTAGGAAGGTTCCCTCAGGGAAATGACGGTTCCAGTAGCAGCATCAGTACAGTACAGTACAGAAAACACCATATACATATAAAGAATATATAATATAGAGACTATATTACCATATAGATAAATAGTGTATGCAGAGTCGTGTAGGAGGGGTATTGCAGTGACATCTCCAGGAAGGCACGCTTTAACCAGTGTGGGGGCGGGGCTGGGTGGGGTGGGGCGGGGCTGGGCGGGGCTAAGCTGTCTCTGAAGATAATGTAAATGGTGGGACAAAGTCAAGCACAATATGAGAATCAGTCCAGTCAATCAGAAGCTTTTCAGCATCTTTGTCAGGTTCAGTTTCCTTACAGATATTACAGTCGTTCAGTCATTTTGTCCAACGTTAATTATTGTCTAAAGCTAATTTTGATCGTTTACACATTCTGAAAGAACATTACATTAAAATCAATTTCAAGACCAGACTCAGCCTGTGACTCCTCTGCTGCCCTTCACTGGCTTCCTGTAGCTGAACATCAGATTCAGAACCCTGACGCTGGCCTACAAAGCCAGAACTGGACCAGCCTCTCTGTCCATGAAGGTAACGGTCAGAACCTGATCTGTACCAAGAGCCCTTTGAGCATCAAGTGCAGCTCAGCTCGACCCACCGTTCCTCAAAATGCAGGAAGACAAGCGTCCAGACTCTTCTGTTCTGAACCAAAGCGGGGAGAACTTCTGGGGGTCCGAACAGCAGAGTCCTTCGCTGTGTTCAAACGCAGACTGAAGATCATCTCTTTCACAGCCTTTAACTCATTAAAGGATCATAATTAAGCTGAATCTGTGAAATTAATACGTGGAGTGTTTGGTATCGAGGTCCAATCTGATGTTTGTATTTCAGCATCTACGTTTGAGGAACCTCTGGATTCTAGTATCTATGAACTATTTTCAGAGAGAACAGAAAGCACTTCTGTAGGTCAGTCTGGATAAGAGTGAACAGATCTAAAAGCTTTAAATCTAAAAGCTTTAAATGTAAATATTTAGAATTAAAGAGGATAATTTCTGCTAATTCAACTACTAATGCATCTCAAAAATGTTGATAATTGAATTATTAAAAAAGGTAAACTGTGAAATTTTATATCCATTACTTGGTCAGTATTTTGTTTATTTCACTTTTTTCACTCAAATAAAATATAAGATGGTTTAGAACTAAATAAAATAAAGTGACTATTATATATAAATATTTGTACTGATTAAAGCTTATACGTACACTTTACCAACAGTGAGGTCAGTTACTGACCTGTTCTTACCTGCGCACACACTGTTCACACTCGGCCTGTGTCCAAAGAGTCACAGCCTGCAGGACTCTGAGCTTTACTTACCTGGGTGAGTCCATCTGTGCTGAAGGAGAGGGGACAATGGACAGGTGAAGAGACAAAGGAGAGATGGATTAAATACCTGTAGTTATTGTCTAATTAAAGATGACGTCATGAATCTGTGTGGGGACGGTAACGGTGACTGTTGATTATCGGGTACGATTGTAAGTCGACGACAGTTATACGCTGTACGGTGAACATTACCTGTGCTGATAATGGTAGAGTCTAAGGGGGAGGAGCTACCAGTGTGTCACCTGATCTGGAGAGAATAGAGAAGAGAGAGGAAACTAGTGAACCTGAGAGAAAGGAGGAGTCCACAGTGAGCTGACCTGTTCATGACTTTGCAGTGATTGGTCAGAGCTGCTGAAGTTGGTGGACAGTTATTGCTGTATTATTATTATTTTTCTTTCCTTTTTTTGCACATTTGTATATATGTAGATATTTATTCTGCTAATAAATCAGTGAATGAGAACGGACAGTTTTCCTCTGCCTGCTTCATTGGTCAGAGCCTCTGACCCCTCGCCCTTCACTACCCATGAAGTGGGCTTTAACTTCTGTAGTTAAAGTACCGGCTTCATCACAACACTACATTAACTATTATGATTATAGTAACTATAATAACTATATTCACTTCAGCACACACACACACACACACACACACACACACACACACACACACACACATTACGTCCAGTCTAGAGCTAAAACCTGTCTCTTCATAGTGTGTAACAGAAATGCTGATGAGAACCTGAACAGAGTGTAACGTTGGTGTTAACATTACACACTCTTTACTGGCATTAAATCATACAGATCATAACCTGCAGAACAGATTATATTACGATATGGACATTTTAGCCCATTTCAGTCCTGGTCCAATCACATCTGCATAGTGTGCCAGCTTCCAGCCAGTGTCCCTGATCAGCACTGCTGGGAAAAGGCTGCGGCACGACTCCTGAAATCAAAGCACATATAATGCAGATTAAGCTTGTGTAAGATCTCTCTCTCTCTCCCGTCTCTCTCTCTCTCTCTCTGTCTCTCTCTCCCCTCTCTCTCTCTCTCCCCTGTCTCTCTCTCTCTCTCTCCCCTGTCTCTCTCTCTCTCTCCCCCTCTCTGTCTCACTCTCTCTCTCCCCTGTCTCTCTCTCCCCCCCTCTCTCTCTCTCTGTCTCTCTCTCTCTGAAGGTCAGGCTGGTATATGAGCAGAGGACAGGCTGGGCTGAGTGTGGAGAATGGTTGTGGGTAATTGAGGGAGAAGCCTGTCGATGTTGGCTGAGAGGATGTTAATTAGTCATCTCACTAATTCCAGATGAGCCCTCACAGACTGATGGAGCAATTTAGAGCCAATTAAGAAACGAGAAAGAGAGGACGCTTTCACTGCCATCAGTTCCTGGAGTGCCTGCTTTCACACCAAACGGTAAACAGGCACTGGAATACAGCAGGGTGTCCTGAAGCAGTGCTTAAGAGGTCTTCAGGAGGTCTTCAGGAGGTCCTCAAACTGCACTGTCCAGCTAACAGCAGCTCTTCAAGGACACTGTGCTAAAATACCTGTAAAATTCCCTGTGGATGTTTTCTTCTGACAGATGTGCACGTGTGTGTCTGTCTGTCTGTAGAGGACACAGAGTCAGACTGTAGACAGTGGTGCCATCTACTGGTCAGTGCAGATGTGGACTGTACCCAGCTGACTTTGTTGTCTGGGATGTTTATTCTTTTGGAAATAAAGAGCCTCTGCATTTAATGACCCAGTGTGTGTGTGTGTGTCTGTGTGTGAGAGAGAGAGAATGTAAGTGAGAGAGTGCGTGTGAGAGAGTGTGTGAGTGTATAAGTGCGGGTTAAGGGGCGGGGTTTGTACAGGGGCGCGCCTCTCTGTAGTCTCGCGAGACTGAGCGGAGCTGAGAGGAGAGGACGTCTCTGAGTTTGTGAGTGTTAAGGGGCGGGGTCTGTGCAGGGGGCGTATCCCAATCCTCTGTGTAGTCTCGCGAGGCTGAGGTGAGGTCTCGCGAGGCCGAGAGAAGAGGAAAGGATGTCTCTGGCGAGGTGAGAAGGTTTCTGAATTAAAGTCTGATTTGCAGGGTTAGACGGGACTGTGAGAGTGAGCTGAGAGTGAGCAGAGTGCTGAGAGTGCTCGGGTGGGTGTTTGTTGTATATCCGGGTATTTGTGAGAAGAGGCCGAACCCCGCTGGCTGTAGCTATGCTAAGCTAAGTTAGCATAATAAACTCTCCAAGTTGCTCTTTCTGGATCAGAACCACAGCGGACCCGGGCCCGGCTCAACGGCTCTGCGGGTTCTGTATCAGACCGGTTAGGTTCGGTTCGGTTCGGTTCTGACCCGCTCACTTCTCTGGTGCTCACACACGAGCTTAGCTTAGCTTAGCGGGCTAATTAGTATTAATTTACATCTCTGAGGTCAGACTGAGAGAGAAATCAGACTGAGATCAGACTCAGACAGAGAAAGGAGTGAGTTGAGTTAGTGACTGATAAGTCTGTAGGTAGTTGTGATGGGAATCGTGTCTATAGGTCACTCTGATCCTGAGTTATCAATTGTAGAAAACGGCCTGTAATAAAACGATAACTTCAATAAAACTCACTGAAACAGATTCTGAAACCAGTAGTGTGGACTGCTGGATGATCAGCCATTATTGTATTTCAAACGTTCTGCGTCTGTTCTCTTACAGTTTTCTTCCCGCGCCCACTCAGCTGTCCCAGGACCAGCTTGAGGCTGAGGAGAGGACCAGAGCGCAGCGGTTCCAGTCCACAGCCCTGGTGTCTACTCGAAGAGAACCGCCTCCCTATGGCTCTCGAAAAGGATGGGTGCCCCGCGGCCTTGAGGTACTGCTGACATAGGAGTATTCTGTATAGTTTTCCACCCAGTATTTCATACAGTTTTCCATTTTCTGTGAGGAGGGTTTTCAATGCAGTGCTATTGGGATACAATGGGGTTTTTAGAATGTTGTGATGGGATTAAAGTATTTAATTGACAGCTTTAACATACTTGTTCGGTTTGTTGTGCTTAAATTTGTTGTTTTATTTTCGTTTAAATGTCCTTCATTAAAAGCTTCAGTTTTAAGAAGCTCATTGTAAAAATTCTTTTGAAGGACTTCGGCGATGGAGGGGCATTCCCCGAGATCCATGTGGCTCAGTACCCGCTGGAGATGGGCAGGAAGAAGAAGACCTCCAATGCCCTTGCCGTGCAGGTGGACGCTGAAGGCAAAATCAAGTATGATGCCATTGCTCGCCAAGGCCAAGGAAAGGATAAGGTGCGTCTCATATTGAAGAAGCTCAGAATTGTGGACACGTCTCGATGCGTGTACTCACCTGTCCTGTCCTGCGTTGAACAGGTGATATTCAGTAAATACACAGACCTGCTTCCGAAGGAGATGCTGAATGATGATGCTCCAGAATTACAGAGACCAGATGAGGAGGCTGTTAAAGAGGTGAGCTGTAACTGCAGTCAGGAAGTTTTAGCAGGGAAATCATTACACACATCAACATTGTTCTATGCTGGACAGTAATAATTCTAATAAACTTTATGTTTATTGTCACAAGATCAAACCACACTTCTGACAGCTGCTTATCAGAGAATGCAGTAGCATCAGTATAAATTACTGTTCTGACAGACAGACCGTTTATTAACCTGCAGTGTTATGAACATCCAAAAATTAAAATACAATAAAATCTGAACGAGCTACAGAGTTAATAAAGTGCCAGTATGAATATTAAAGTACGCTAATGCATAAACAATATGCAGGTTTCATACATAATCAAACATCATGTCTAGATTTTTCTTTATACTGCTGTCATATCTTACCTGTCGGCCCCTCGCCGTCATTACTGTTCCAGACCTGTGCATGCCTCAGCTTTAAGCCTGGTGGTGTCGCAGTTCTGCTCCTCAAATAATGCTCCTGCATCTGGGCTGTTACTATCGCGGTTATGGCCCTTTTCCATATTTATAAAGTTTTATTTTTTGACTAATTTGTGATCATTTATCGTATGATATTTCATAGTGTTTGTGGGCGATTACGTCTGTGTGTTACAGATCTAAGTGGACACACATGAAGAGTGAAGTTGTATTTAATGTCGGTCCAAACAACCTTCTGATGAGCTCTCGAATGCAGTATGAAAGGCTCTGTTCTCTGGTCGCTCGTACAGAATAGCCCAGTCAGAACCGCGCGACCCATTTTAGAGAAGTTGTGTGCTGTTGGCATCATTCAGTGTAATGGTGAATGTTGTAAAACTTGCTTTTGTGTGAGATCTTCTGCGTAAGGCATGTGTTTGATCTCCCGATGTCATTTTTTTCAGCTCACAGAGAAGACCAGAGCTGCTTTAGAAAAGCAGGTCTCCCAGAAAATCGCTGCTGCGATGCCTGTGCGTGCAGCGGACAAACAGGCGCCGGCGCAGTACATACGGTAACGTTCAGACCTCAGTTTGTGCAGACCTGTGTTGGAGGGCTGTTAATCACATGGTAAACACAGGTGTTCTATAATGATTCCTGTTTCTTACAGGTACACACCCTCTCAGCAGGGAGTGGCCTTCAACTCGGGGGCCAAGCAGAGGGTCATCCGCATGGTGGAGATGCAGAAGGACCCGATGGAGCCTCCACGTTTTAAGTAGGTCACAGTCAAGGCTGTGAATATTAGTAATTGATCATTTATTGATAAAACGGTTTAGAATAAAGTCGGTAGGACTCGTCAATAACATGTCTTGCAAATTTGTGTTTTGAACAGAATTAATAAGAAGATTCCTCGTGGCCCTCCCTCTCCCCCTGCTCCAGTTATGCACTCTCCCAGCAGGAAGGTAGTGCTCCATCAGAACCCACGTAATACCATATTATTGGGTTCACTCTTTTTAATAAGAACTGTTTACTAACTGACTCGTTGTCTCTCTCAGATGACCGTGAAAGAACAGCAGGAGTGGAAGATTCCTCCGTGCATTTCCAACTGGAAAAACGCAAAGGTTGGTTTTGTGTCTCTCTGTCATGAACCTCCACAGCAACGAACCCGTTAATTAGTCCTTACTGTGGATACTGATGACCAGTCTTTTCCAGGGTTATACCATCCCGCTCGATAAGCGTCTGGCCGCTGATGGACGAGGCCTTCAGACCGTCCACATTAATGAGAACTTTGCGAAGTTGGCAGAGGCTCTCTACATTGCAGATCGAAAGGTAACCTGTGTATTTAACCTGATCCCTTTCACACACGGCGGTCACTTCAGTGGACACTTACTTAAAAAGTGAGATGTTCTATGTACATTTTTTTTCTTTTGTTTCAGTTTCTGGAGACTTTGTTTGTCTGTGGTTCAGGTTTTTTTCATTGTCAGAGCAGTACTTTATATATTTTTACTTTCTTTCTTTGTAACAAACATCATGTGTTCGTTCCTTTCACCGTTAATGGAAGACCATCTGTAGCTGAACACCTGAGTGAACACATGAATAACTCCGGTTCAAAGTCCAGATTCATTTTGTCATCATTAATGCAGGAAAGGATTAAAGTAAAATGTGAATTCATGAATCAGTAATTATGATGTAAACTGTACATTAGAGCACTCTTTGTAACGTGCAGGAAGGTCATGTTAACGGGAAGTCATGTGATCAGATTTGAGATCAGTCTGAGGGTCAGAAGACAGAATTTAATACATCACGATGGTTTATGCTGGAGTTTTTTGTGATCTCAGGCCAGAGAAGCAGTGGAGATGCGAGCTCAGGTGGAGAAGAAGATGGCGCAGAAGGAAAAGGAGAAGAAGGAGGAGAAGCTCAGGGAGCTCGCAAAGATGGCCCGAGACAGAAGAGCAGGAATCAAAGGCCATGGAGAGAAAGGTAACGGTCATGCTGAAGCTGTTCCACCGTAGGTGGTGCTCTCCATCAGGTACAGCTGCAGTCAGACATTTACAGGGTCATATATAACATACATACAGCAAATCTAATGTTAGATAAATGTTCCTTAACTAGCTGCACCTTCACCAGCTGGTAGCAGAATTCCGGTCCGATATTTGATGCCTATTTTTGGAATAATTGAATTTAAACTCGAGTTAAACGCAGCTGAGCATTTCAGTTTAAAGGGATTTGGGGGGAAATGTAATTGAATTTATGTTGGTTAATTACAAAGACAATAAAATCAGCCCACATAAAATAATTAAGATTTAATTAAGCAGGAAATAAATTAGGCCAAAAACAATTAGTTGATGTAAAAGAACTGAACGGTCACATTAAAGGATCATCAAAAGGAAATATAAACAAACCTAATTAAGAGTAAAAATCTGAAAAATGAAGACAGGCTGTTTAAGGTGGTTAGAAATGAAAGTGTAAAATGATTGACAGCAGTGAGTGTTTGTGTTTGTGTTCAGTAAAATCTGTCGGGTAGAAGTTGACTTTCTCAGTGTACCTGCTCACATTGTTCTGAAAGTCTTTGTGGTTGTGATCAATAATCAGACGTCAGCCTGTTTCCATCGGACTCAGTTACACATTTACTGAGTTGATGATATAAAAACGTGGTCTGAATGTTTGTAAACGCAGTGATACACAAGGCCAAGGTGCCTCAGATGATAGTGCCGTAAGGTTTTCTGTCGTACACATCGATCTTATTCTTCGGCAGGTGGAGAGGATGGTGAGGTCCGAGAACGTGATGATATTCGTCATGACAGGAGGAAAGAGAGACAGCACGATAGGAACATCTCCAGAGCTGCCCCTGATAAGAGGTTCATGCTTTATTTATACTGAATTTATTTTATACTGCTTTTCGGACCGTCTGTGCAGTCAGGATGGTTTCCAGTCAGACTTACTAAACGTCCTCTGAGGACGTGTGTAAATTCATGCAGGTACAGACACATCTGAACTGACCAGTTCGTTCAGCCTTGGTCACTTCAGTTTGTTCTGGTGTCAGAAACACTCGTCTTTGTTTAAAATGCTCGATAAAGCATAAACTAATCTCCACCGTTTATGTTCAGAATAAATTAAAGGGGCTTTTAATTTTAATTTCATTGTAGTTTAATTGATATGTTCTGTAGTGCAGAGGTCCAGTTGGACATACCATGACTCCATGTCTTCACCAGGTCTAAGCTGCAGAGGGACCAAGACAGAGACATCAGTGAGCTGATCGCTCTAGGCCAGCCGAACCCCCGCACCACCAGTGAGGCTCAGTATGACCAGAGGCTCTTCAACCAGAGCAGGGTAACGGTTCCATTGTCTCTGGTTCCCCAAAGTTACAGTCTTCAGAGTTCTTTAATCTGCTTTTTCTTATGAGTCCGTTACGTGTGCGTGCGTGTGCGTGCGTGTGCGTGCGTGTGCGTGCGTGTGTGTGTGTGTGTGTGTGTGTGCGCACTGTTTTGGAGGTGTAGAGGTTCCTAATGGTGTCCAGTGATGATCCATCCCATGCAGCTTGAATGTTCTCACTCAGTTCTGCAGATGGTGTGGTAGGGGTGGAGTGTTGATAGAGCGTCCAATAGCGTCCCCACACATTTTCAATCAGGGACAGGTCTGGAGATGAGACCGACCACGGCGTAGTATCTGTGTCTTCTGGTGTTGAATGAGTTTTATGGTCTGGATGGTGATTTACAAAGAAGATGTTCACAGTTTGAGGTTCCAGCATCTGTTCATTTGATTGCGTGTGTGTTACAGGGATTTGACAGTGGCTTTGCTGGAGGAGAAGACGAGGTGTATAATGTGTACGACCAGCCCTTCAAAAGCGGCAGAGACATGGCTCAGAACATGTACAGGCCCAGCAAAAATGCAGACAAGGACATGTACGGCGATGACCTGGACACTTTTATTGATAACAACAGGTAAAGCTGGACGTTTCTTCTCTCACTGTATCTGAGACCAGCTGTTTGACTGGACGTAGACGTTAAACTCGTTTCCACTGAACTGTTCTTCTTTCGTTAGGTTCGTCCCCGATCGGGAGTTCTCTGGTACTGACCACGGTCCCCGCAGGGATGGCCCTGTCCAGTTTGAGGAGGATCCTTTTGGTTTGGACAAGTTCTTGGAAGAGGCCAAGCAACATGGTGGCTCCAAACGTCCATCCACTAGTGGGCGCTCTAAGGACTATGACCACGAGAAGAAGCGCAGGAAGGAGTGAGACGTGTCTGACCGCGTAACACTGTTGTGTTAAAGGTGGAGATGTGGAGAGATTTTTACAGTTGATATTTTGGGGGGGGACATCTGGTGTCATATGACAACAGCAGGATATTATGAGGACAATGTTAAGAGGTTTTGGTAAAGACAGCTGCTGAACTGGTGTATTTTAGCTGAAGTTGTGTTTGTAGAAAGTTGTAGGTTCCCTCCAATGTATGGTTCCCTCTGTTCATTTTTATGATGTTTGCTCTTTTCTTTAAGGGAGGTGTTCTCCCCCCGTACTGCTGATAGAACATCGTGGAAAAGCCACGCAAATAAACGATGAGAAAACGAAGGAGGTGGTCTGTTGTTGATGAAGTAACACTGAGATTAATCCACCTTAAAACCACACACAGGAACCTGAATTAAACCGATCTGGATTGACGTGCTGTTCAACGTAAAGCTCGGAGGCCCTTTTCAGGTTCTGCTGAACCAGTGGAGTAACAGGACTTCAGTTCAGTTCAGAGACAATTCAATGTATTTAAGTCCTAATTAATATATGAATTTCTGGAATCAGTGTGGAATCCTGAAGTTGAGAAGAGTAAAAGTTGGAGGTAGAAAACTCGCTTAACGACATTTTCTGAATTAACTCCGCCTCCTTTCACATTTCATTAGATTCTTCACTTTGAGAAACATCTCTTACACGCAGAGTGAGAGAGCAAGTGGGCTAGTGTGGGAGTGAGAGAGCGAGTGGGGGAGTGGTGGAGGGCAAGTGGGTTCATTGTCCTTCTGAGCTGGAAGCAGTGATGAGCAGCAGACAGCGGCGCTGAACTGGATTCTGTTTATATTAATCAGTGAATAAAGATTGTTTCTCCAAATTCATTTCTTCATCCAGAAATCACTTATTTGAAGCCCTGCTTCTTCTCAAACCATCTCAGACTTTTTTTCTGATCTTCATCTTCTTGGCCAAGTTTAAAATGTGTCTGGTTCATGAATGATTCTCATAAATCTAATCAAACGCTGAAGCTGGTCAGTCGGGTTTCCAGGACACCGCAGCACCGGAACAGCTCTCGCTGAAAGATCCAGATTCTGTCCTGGTCCTGCTGGACTGGAGTTCTGCTGCCTGAATGGATCATAGAACTGTACTGGGACCGGGGAACTGGGAAAGCCTCCTCCAGACCTAAACTGGGTTATACACAGTCTATACACAGTCTATACACAGTCTATACACAGTCTATACACAGTCTATACACAGTCTATACACAGTCTATACACAGTTTATACACAGTCTATACACAGTTTATACACAGTCTATACACAGGCTATACACAGTTTATACACAGGCTATACAGTCTATACACAGCTTATACACAGTTTATACACAGTCTATACAATCTATACACAGTTTATACACAATCTATACACAGTCTATACACACCTTATACAGTCTATACACAGCTTATTTACATTCTATACACAGTCTATACACAGCTTATACACAGTCTATACACACCTTATACACAGTCTATACACACCTTATACAGTCTATACACACCTTATACACAGTCTATACACAGTTTATACACAGTCTATACACACCTTATACACAGTCTATACACAGCTTATACACATTCTATACACAGTCTATACACAGCTTATACACAATCTATACACAGTTTATACACAGTCTATACACACCTTATACACAGTCTATACACAGCTTATACACAATTTATACACAGTTTATACACAATCTATACACAGTTTATACACAGTCTATACACACCTTATACAGTCTATACACAGCTTATACACATTCTATACACAGTCTATACACAGCTTATACACAATCTATACACAATTTATACACAGTTTATACACAATCTATACACAGTTTATACACAGTCTATACACACCTTATACAGTCTATACACAGCTTATACACAATCTATACACAATCTATACACAGTCTATACACAGCTTATACACAATCTATACACAGTTTATACACAGTTTATACAGTCTATACACACCTTATATACAGTCTATACACAGCTTATACAGAGGTTATACAGATGTTATACAGATGTTATACAGAGGTCTCACTCTCTGCTGTGAGGGTAGTTTTGTAAAGGTTGTGATAAAGTTGTTGGGAAGGTGTTGAGAACAGCACAACCTTCAGAGAACGTTGAAGCAATGTTGTGGGACAGTAGAGAAGATTGTTTGCCGGGATTGGTCTGATTGGTCGGTCGCTTTTTGACGTAATGTGTGTGTGACGTAGAATCGGTCCCGTGGTTGGGCGTGGCCACACGGGGGTGTGTTTTCCGGTAATCTGGCTCTACGAGGGGTGGGCGTGGCAGGGGCGGGGCGGGCGCGGCCCGGGCCAATAGGAGGGCGCCGCTGCTGCGCGGACGGCAGAGCCTGAGCAGAGAGCAGACCGACAGCATGACGGACAGTTCCGGTACCAGAGTTCAGCCCGCAGCGCTGCCTGTCACCACCCCGTCCCCGAAGAACCGCGGCCCGGTCCGCAAACACCTGCCGCCGCTGACTGAGGTGAGAACCGGACCTGAAACACGGCTTAGACCTGCTCCCGAACCGAACCGCCCACTCACTGAGTCTGATCACAGAGTCTGATCACTGACTCTGGTCACTGACCTGACCACTTGACTCTGACCACCAATACTCTGATCCACTGACTCAACCACTGTCTCTGATCACTATCTCTGATCACTATCTCTGATCTGTGCTCTGACCACTGAGTCTGACCACTTGTCTCTGGCCCTTCTCTCCTGACCACTGACTCTGACCACTGTCTCTGATCACTGAGTCTAACTAATGAGTCTGATCACTGTCTCTGATCACTGTCTCTGATCACTGTCTCTGATCACTGTCTCTGATCTCTAAATCTATTCACTGAGTCTGACCCTGAGTCCTGACCACTAGTCTGATCACTGTCTCTCACCTGACCACTGCTCCTGACCACCTAACTCTGACCACTATCTCTAGTCTGTCTCTGACCACTGGGTCAGTCACTGACTCTGTGCCATGCTCACAGTCACTGAGTCTAACTACAGAGTCTGATCACTGTCTCTGATCACTGTCTCTGATCACTGTCTCTGATCACTGAGTCTAACTAATGAGTCTGATCACTGTCTGACCCTGTCTCTGGCCATATGCTCAGGCCACTGTCTCTGATCCTTGTGTCTGATCCTTTGTCTCCCAACCACTGTCTCTGGCCACTTATGCTCTGATCACTGTCTCTGATCACTGTCTCTGATCCTGCTCATTCACTGTCAATGACCACTGAGTCTGATCCTGTCTCTGAAAATGCAGTCTGACCACTGTCTCTGATGACTGTCTCTGATCACTGTCTCTGATCGCTGTGTCTGATCACTGTGTCTGATCACTGAGTCTAACTACTGAGTCTGATCGCTGTCTCTGATCGCTGTCTCTGATCGCTGTCTCTGATCGCTGGTCTGATGCAGCTGGGAGTCGATGCAGGCTGAGTCTGATCGCTGAGTCTGATCGCTGTCTCTGATCGCTGTCTCTGATCGCTGTCTCTGATCGCTGTCTCTGATCGTTGTCTCTGATCGCTGAGTCTGTAGTGTAGTCACCCTGATAGTGAAGGACGTTGCTGGATCTGATGGTGAAGCTGGTGTTTGTAAGTAGAAGCTGAAAACACTGGTGTTTAATCAGACATTTAATCAATGTTTCAGTTTATTGGTGTGTTTTATTTTCTGCTGTAAATTAGTTTATTTAATATAACGTTTGTAGTGTTTGGTGTCAGACGTGGTTGTTGTGGTCGTTGTGGTCTCAAAGCTGTTTGTAAAGTTTGTCTTTAGTTTGTTAAAGAAAAGTCTCTGTGTGTCCAAATGGATCAGCAGCGGCGCGTGAACCTGTTGAGGCCACAGACGCAGATCCTGTTGGACTGGTCTGTCTCCAGTGACGCGTCCTGTTAAACTCCTGGTAGTCGTGGAAACGGTCCGGGGGGAAGAGGCCGCAGCAGTGTTTACTTTCAGAGTCTCAGTCCTGTAGGAGTATCTGCTTCTTCTGGACCCTGAGTCTGTCTCAGCTTACAGTAGAGGACAGGTTAGACTGTCCTGAGCAAAGCTCTCCCTCTCTCTCTCTCTCTCTCTCTCTCTCTCTCTGTCTCTCTGTCTGTCTCTCTCTGTCTTTCTCTCTGTCTCTCTCTCTGTCTCTCTGTCTCTCTGTCTCTCTCTCTCTGTCTTTCTCTCTGTCTCTCTCTCTCTCTCTGTCTCTCTGCCTCTCTCTCTGTCTTTCTCTCTGTCTCTCTCTCTCTCTCTCTCTCTCTCTCTCTCTCTCTGTCTCTCTGTCTCTCTGTCTCTGTCTCAGTATGAGTGCCCGTGTGCAGTAAACGGGATCATGTGTTGAGCAGTGGATTAATCAGTGACGTGTGTTTTATGGTGGTTACGGTTTTGTTGGGCCTGATTGTTATTCTACAGTTCTTCAGTAAAGAACGGTTCTGTATGGAACTCTTTGCATTATTTAAAGGTTCTGTGCTTTGTTTTCTGGAGAAGGTGCTGCAGAGAGCTCTGTACAGCAGTATATTCTGTATATTCAGTTTTCCTGAGGGAACCCTCCCAAGGGATCAATAAAGTTCTATCCTATCCTGTAGGTTCTACAGTTGATACAAACATGTATTGAAGAACCTTTTTGGAAACTGGCACATTTTCCATGAATCTGAAGAACCTTTCATTCAAGCAGAACTGGTTACATGATCTGATGCTGTGATGTTTTATCTTCCTGTTTTGTAAACGCTCGCAGAACCAGAACTGTGGGCATCATGCAGCTCTCTACAATAAGCCGTTTGAGGAGTCGTTCGAGGAGACCCCTCTGCTGGTGGCCGTGGTCACCTACATGGGCTATGGAATCCTCACTCTTTTCGGATACCTGCGGGACTTTCTGCGGGACTGGAATTTCGAGAAGTGCAATGTGGCCAGCGAGAGAAAAGAGCAGAAGGTGAATGATCTGACTTACAGCGGTCACTGAAATCAGGAGGGGGGGGGTTGGGTGGTCAGTTACTCCTACAGTTAAATAAATTCATTACGGTCCAGAAATCAAACGCTGCTCATGAACGTGTTCAGAGACGTTTCTAACGTGTGTGTTGTTTGTCTGCAGGACTTTGTTCCTCTGTACCAGGACTTTGAGAACTTCTACACAAGGAATTTGTACATGAGGGTCAGGGATAACTGGAACAGGCCGATATGCAGTGTTCCAGGGGCCAGGATGGACGTTATGGAGCGCATCACCCCTGATTACAACTGGACTTTTGAGTGAGTGACCAAATGACTCCCCGAATAACAGTTATTAGATCAAACTCCATGCGGTCGTTGTTGTGCGAGTCCAGGTACTGAGTGCGCAGTGTCCATGCAGGGGGCAGTGAGTACATTACGATGAAAAGGCTCCTCTAACGTCCCTCAGATGGGAGGAGAGTGAAAAGTCCAGGGTTTGGGTGAGAAGTGTCCCTGAGGATGTGTCTCACCCTGCCCGGGCAGCGCTTTCACCCCTCACTGCACAATTATTACTCTACAGCTCTGATTCCCAGCAGTCCCAACGTCACCTTTCCTTCCCTTAGACACACTGGACGTGTCCTGAAAGATGTCATCAACATGGGTTCCTATAACTACCTGGGCTTTGCAGAGAACCGTGGGCCGTGCGCGGACGCCGCCGCCGAGGCCACAGTGAAGTACGGTGTCGGAGTGAGTGGCTCCCGGCGTGAATTAGGTACCATTTCTTTCTCACGTTATGAACTTTATTTCTATTTTAATATCAGACTGAAAATGGTTTCCGTTGTGATTTCTGATCTTACTGTCGCTGTGTGAAACGGCAAGAACATTAAAATACCATCGTTATAACGTTTGGTCCCACTGCCCGTCCCTGGCCGTCGTCCCACTATTGATGCTGTGTTGATCTGCTCTGATCTGTAATAAAGCCGAGACACAGGCAGGGACATGAAGTGACGGTGTTGTTAATGTGTTCAGACCTGCTTCACTAACGTGTCTGATACCCTTCAAAGGAAATCTGGACAAACACGAAGAGCTCGAGAAGCTGGTGGCGAGATTCCTGGGTGTTGAGTCCTCCATGGCGTTTGGAATGGGATTTGCTACAAACTCCATGAATATTCCAGCTCTCACAGGCAAAGTAAGAACACTCGACCTGCTGACGCACTCTCGTCACACGGCTTTACAGGCATCTGGACTCCGATCTCAGATACACACGGCGCATTATGATCATAACCTGCATTATGTTTAAACCCTTTATAAATATAATATTTTATTGTTATTTTCTGAATATTTATTGCCAGTAAAGTTCTTCTGTTGTCAGCTTTGTTGACATTAATATTAAACTTTAAATTTCTGAAAACATCTTTAAAATAAACATGATAACGAGAGAAAAAAGTGAGCGGCTGTTCGCTGTTTCGGGGCAGGGGCGGGGCTTCGCTGCTGTTTGATTGATTGATAAACAGCTGCTCTCAGTGTTATGAGAAAAATAATGTCAAACTAAAACACGTGGTCCATTGCAGTGGACATCGCGTCGTCCCTGCGGGTTAAAGTCACGGTTTGTAGGCAGTATCGCAGTGTGAGTTTTCTCTCGCGCTGCCGGAGCCGACGCGCCTCCAGGGTCCAAAGGCCGTGGTGATCAGAGGGGGTTACTGCAGGTCAGCTGACATTCCTTCAGCTCCAGGGAAACGGGAGGAAATCCGTTCTGAGGGCTGTAGACTGTGAAAGGCTCCTCAGCCTCCTGTTTGTAACACTGTTCTGTAGATTGTATGCAGCCCATACAGGAAGTTCACCCACCACAGGTTTTGCACGTAGAAGGTGGGTTGTGGCACCTCAGCTTCCTGTTCCAGCAACTGTCGTACGTTACTGGGAGGCACGTTGTTGTTTACACAGCAGTTCCTGTTAGAAACTGATTATGAAATTCCAACTTGTTTCCTCGTAAAAGGAAAAACAGATTCAGTGGTTTTTAACTCCATAGAATTGAACAACAGAATTTATGAGAGTGATTAAAGTAAACAGTGTAAAAGCCTCTGATTGCTGCTTATAAATATCTAAAAGCATGTTTATCCTCTATAGAATTATATCTATTATATCTTAATGCAGTTTAATCAGTAAACATTTAAAACTGGACATTTTCTCTCTGTTTTAGTGAAAAACGAGGGAAGGACACAGGACTGTGATGAACACAGAGCTTCAACTAGATCAGAGCTTTCATTTGAACACGGAGCTTCATGAGTGTTGAACGGCTTAAATGAGTTTAAACGAGCAAGTTGTGTTTAGGGTCACTGTGAGCTCAGAGCAGCAGCTGCACTAGTGGGATCGAGCTGGGTGACGTAGAAACGAACAGTCTGATAACTCTATTAACTCTGATAACTGGGATTGTTTCTTTAGTTGATCAGGCGTCAG
>CM067511.1:34068606-34121106 GCA_034509495.1 Acestrorhynchus altus | reverse complement strand
TACAGTTATTGCTGAACAAGAGGAGACACAGCAGATACTGAATGCAGGGGGTCACATACTTTTACCCTCAGATATGAAACACTGATCATCAGTAAATCCATGATCAGAGTGATATTTCTGTCTGATTTGGTTCCTGATCTACTTTTAGAACTTATAGAAATAAAGAAGCATAGTGAAGTCTTCTGGAACCAAACTTTCTTTCTCTCTCTCTCTTTTTTTCCTCTCTCTGTCTGTCTCTCTCGCTTTCTCTCTCTCTCTCTCTTTCTCTCTGTCTCTCTTTCTTTCTCTCTCTCTGTCTGTCTCTCTCTCTTTCTCTCTGTCTGTCTGTCTCTCTCTCTTTCTCTCTGTCTCTGTCTCTCTTTCTTTCTCTCTCTCTGTCTGTCTCTCTCTCTTTCATTCTCTCTCTGTCTGTCTGTCTCTCTCTTTCTCTGTGTCTCTCTTTCTTTCTCTGTCTGTCTCTCTCTCTCTCTCTCTCTCTCTCTCTCTCTCTCTCTCGTTATGTAAGAGTCTGCCCTTCAGACTGTCCCTCTCTGTCTAACTGAGGACAGGTTCAGACAGGATTTGCATTGTCCTGGTGCAGGTCAAACGCAGTGTGTGCTGTTGAGTTACAGATGATTGATAAGGACCAGTACAGTTTCCTTCATAACCTGAATATCATTCATCTTCCCAGTTCTCCGATGTTCAACCCAGGGATCAGTCCGTCCAGTCCGTCCCTCTGGCCTTTCATTGAGGAACTAGAATATCATTAGTGAAATCAGACAGAAGAGTTCAGTTCTAAACAGAAGAAAGTGTGGGCCAGTCGTTTGGAAAGACACCCTGACAAACAGCACACATCTGGAAGCTCTTCAGGATTCTGTAAGGCTTTGGTCTGAGAGCAGGAGAAGGAGCGAGCAGACTGGCTTCTAGGGAACCTTTATCTTGCTCTTTAACTAACACTGTCTCTGGTGGAGTCTCTGGTGGAGTCTCTGGTGGAGTCTCTGGTGGAGGCTCTTGTGAAGGCTCTGGTGGTGGCTCTTGTGTAGGCTCTGGTGCAGGCTCTGGTGCAGGCTCTGGAGGAGGCTCTGGAGGAGGCTCTTGTGTAGGCTCTGGAGGAGGCTCTGGTGGAAGCTCTTGCTATAGGAATTGCATGGCTTTGACGTGAGGGACACTGAGGTCTCTGAAATTGACAACAGAAGCACTTCAGAAGTATGCTCTTCTCCAGGGCGCTGTGGGTTCAAAGCAGGGTTGTGTTGCTCTAGGCAGCTTTGCTCATCCCTGCTCTCCCCTTCCTCTGGAGGAGGGCCAGGGCTTTACCGTCGTGTCTGCTGTCCTCATTGCTGTCCTCAGAAAATGAGCGAGTTACATTGTGGTCTTTTTTTCAGGCTTGTTTTTGTTTTTGTTTAATAAACATTTCTCTCCTGTAAGTTGAAGCTGTTGAGTCTCATATCCGATGTGTGCTGGAAACAGGGCGAAGCAGTTCTTCTTGTAGAGCCCATCATAATGAAAGGAATTCCAGAGTAGAAATGTAATAGAGCAGCAAGCAGCAGTGTCTCTTCTCCAGCAGTTCTTCTCCAAATTCCTGGGGCCTCCTGATGAGACAGCCGCTCACGTTGCATTTTCGAACCCGTGGTCACGGAAGCCTTTGAAGGCACATGTTTGCAGTTTTGCCTCTCGTGCCCTGACTGTTGACTCTACACACTGTGAGACAGGGTTCGGACAGAAGAGGACTCGTGGGGGTGACTCGGCTGCTGCTGACAGTGTAGTGCAGAACAGCATACGAAGCAGCACAGCTTTGCAGGACTTTGGGGACGAGGTTGTATGGAACGCTGTAAGCAGGCGTCCACACCGGCCAGTGCAGTTCTGTTAGACAGGCGGGGAATAAGGTGACCAGTGCATTTACTCACATTTTCTCATTTGTAGGTCAAGAGAGACTCCGTCAGCTCTCCGAGAACACCACCTACTTCCGCAGGAGACTCCAGGAAATGGGTTTTATCATCTACGGGAACATTGACTCTCCTGTGGTTCCCATGATGCTGTACCTGCCTGCCAAAATTGGGTTTGTCATGTTTATCTCTGAAGTAACACTCTGACCTGGCCGTCTTATCTGACCTCTGTCTCTGATCTGGTGTCGACAGGAACACAATGGGTTCCACTTTTGAGTCTTGGTTCCTGCAAGCCATGGCTTGGTTTTACAGCCATAAGATTATGAGCATCAGTGAAAACTAAAGCCAGCTAGTATCAATCAATCAATCAATCAATCAATCAATCAGTCAGTCAGTCGGTCAATCAGTCAATCAATCAATCAGTCAGTCGTTCAATCAGAATTACTTTAGATGCTGATTATCACCACTTTCCTCATTTCTCCTCTCTGTCCACTCTATCAGCTCCTCTGATCACACAGGAGCTCTTTGTGGTTCTATAATTCAGACTGTAGTTCATCTGTTTCTCTGATACTTTATTCTCCTCCTTTCACCCTGATCTTCAATGATCAGGACCCCACAGGACCACCACAGAGCAGATATGATGTGGGTGGTGGGTCATTCTCAGCACTGCAGTCACACTGACATGGTGGTGGTGTGTTAGTGTGTGTTGCTGGTACGAGTGGATCAGACGCAGCAGTGCTGCTGGAGTGTTTAAACACTGTGTCCACTCACTGTCCACTCTATCAGACACTCCTACCGAGTGTCTCCACCTTGTAAATGTAAAGTCAGAGACAGAAGCTCATCTGTTTCTGCACAGTTTGTGTTGGTCGTCCTCTAGTCCTTCATCAGTGCTCACAGGACGCTGCCCACAGTGAGTGTAGAAACAAGGAGGTGGTTATAATGTTATGGCTGTTTGGTGTACATTGTCAGAAGCCCATTAATCCAGTCTGTATTAACAGAGCTCTGGTTAGACTGGTATGTGAACTGGTAGAGAAAACTGGGCTTATCCTCCATTTCCACCTTAAACGGTGCAGAACCTGCAGGAGGCAGAGGAAGGTGGCGCTGTTTTAAGGTGGAACGTCAGCTTCATGCTGTGAGATGAGAGACGGTACAGCTTTAGTGTTTATTTCTTTAAAAGTATCTGATGAATCAGTCAGGAAACGTCACCACGTTATGAAATCACACAAACAGATATTATAATAAAAGAGCAGCAGATTCAGGGCTGATCTCCTCACACAGTTCATTAATAATTCTATAGTGAGGAGATCACAGCAGAGTGTTATTACTGCAGGTCTTTGTTTCCTCTGGACGCGGCCGACGGCGGAAAGCCACGGGTTCGTTAGACCGAGCTGTTCCTCGGTGTGTGACTCTTTTGTCTGAGCGTCTGTCTTCTCTTCACAGAGCGTTTGGGAGGGAGATGTTGAAGAGGAACATTGGCACGGTGGTGGTTGGATTCCCCGCCACACCCATAATCGAATCCAGAGCACGCTTTTGTGTGTCTGCCGCCCACACGCGGGAGATGCTGGACACTGTGAGTCACGATTCTTGATCCAACCACACACACTTCCTCGCTCTCAGTGTCCGATAACAGGTGGTTACTGACCAGACCTGCTGATTGGTCAGTCGTGCTCTCTCCTGCTCCCTCTCTTTCACTCTCATTCCTTCCTTTTCTCTCATAAATCAGTGAAGGTATGAGAGGAGGGACGGGGGAGAAACGCAGAAGGCAGATTGCTTCCAGGTGTCTGGCGGTTTTACAGCACACTTCAAGAAAATCTCACGGTGTTGAAAGACTTCGCTTTCCTCTGCTTTCATTCCTTCACTTCTGACGCAGGTTTTCCGTTTTAGCCTCGGCGTCTGCGTTTCTACTGACTGATTTACTGCCAGAGTGACGGAGCTAAACCGCACAGTCCTGCTGGCCTCACCTGAATGTTCAGCACTAAGCAGGTCTGTTCAGTTCCGTGGAAGGACACGGCGAGGTGTGAGGAGGACAGGAGGGATGATCTCGGACGCAGGAGAGAAGAACGATGGATAAAAGCACAGCTGTGCTCTGCTTTGTGTTTTTGAAGACAAACGATTAAAATAATTCCATATTTTTTTCTGCAGAAAATCATTGATTCGTCAGTAAATCGTGTCAAACACTGAAGGACCGTCTCGTAAGGACGGTGCGAGCAGGATGAGTGTGTAATAAAATATCGAGACACATTGATCTTAAATTAAGGCTGTAAACCTGACCCCCGGAGGCTGTAGGTTCTGGGTTACATACCACCGTTCAGTTTTCAATAATCCATAATCAATCGGAAGAACGTGTTCCGTGCTAATGGCGCTGACAGGAACAGCGCTTTGCCCAGATCAACCTTCTGTGGTTTGGATTGAGACTCCAAATGAACTGTTGGATCTCTGATTACGCTGTGAGTGTAGGTGTGGGCTCTCGCTCGCTGTATTGTTTCAGTTTGATTGTTGCACTCCGTTTCTCTCTGTCTGTTGCACTCCGTTTCTCTCTGTCTCTGTCTGTCGAGTAATAACCCACACGTCTGTCCTCTCTCTGCCCGTCAGGCTTTAGATGCCATCGGTGAAGTCGGGGACTTCCTGCAGGTGAAGTACTCTCGCCGAGCCGGACCCGGACACCACGGAACCGACCACGTCTCGTTTCTGGAGAGCCGCCAGGGCTGACCCAACCAGCCCCGCGTCCCCCTGCGCGTCTTAATCGGCTCGTATGACGGATCCGAATTCATTGATGAAGTTGGTGGGACGACTGATGTCTTATTTTTACAGTTACACTACTAATGAATTAATCAACAACATCACTCATGTACAGGGTTCTGGTTTCACACTGATTGTTTAGATGATTGATGGTTTGGAAGCACATTTTCACCAAAGTGTCTGTTTGTTGTGTTTATTATTTATTATTAAAGTTCCTTTTTGAGAGGGTCAGTCAGTACTGAACGGTTATGAGGACGTGAATAAAACACGTATCTACAGACGTACAGAAGACACGTCTCAAATCGTAAGACCTCTAATATTGAGAGATGTAACGTAATCGAACATGATAAGCACTCTTAAGGCCTGTTGGAGGCGGTTAGTTGTTCCTGAACATGTGGAGTCATGATGAAACGAACCCCCTCCTCGAGCGTCTCGGTACCGAGAAGACACTCCTTTTCCCGATGATGTGAGGGAATATTTACCCACATCTCCATTCACACGGGACACATAGAACCTGAGGCATTCAGACAGGAACCGTGGGCGGTACGAGACTTTTTCAATCGCTCCGGATCCACCAAACCCAAATGTTCGAGGACCCGTAAAGTCTAGATTCACTATAGATTCACCAGCCTGAACTCCGAGTTACGTTGTCAGTCTGGACGGTTCTGTGGAGGACAGTATTTTGTCCAACAGACTACTTAAAAATCTTAAACCGTGGCATCTATTAAATATGCATATCTCAGGAAAAGAAAAAAGGATGTACAGAAGCCCAAATGACCCTTTTCAGGTCCATATTTTGATTATTTTTCTATGTTTTATATTCAGATATAATGATATATTGTTGATATGAAGGTCTGGTTTCAGGAAGAGTGGAAATGTGGAGGTTCTGTTTGTGAATGTAATCGATCGCCACGCAGCGAGTCAGTGTGTCTGGTTTTGTACGTTAAGTACGTAAGTTAAAGACCCCTCACACAGTTACACCGTTTCCTGTTTCGGGATCATTTAAAGACATGAACACAGGTTCGCTGTGTGCTGAAGCTGAAATTCCACCTTAAAATAGAGTTATGTTCTGTATTTTCTGCACCATTTAAGGTGGAACTGACGATTCCAGTTTGAAGGTGGAACTTAACTCCAGTGTCTGTGCAGCTGTATCGGTGTGGAGCAGGGGTCTCAAACCGGGTCAGAAACTGCAGGACTTCCTTCTAAACAACCAGCAGCATCAGCTGATTCCACTTAATCAGCCAATCTTCACCGAGCTGATCACAGGAGCTTCTGTTTGGTTGGAATGAAATGCTGCAGCCACAGCAGCCCGTTTCTGACCCGGTTTGAGACCCGGTTTGGGACCCGGTTTGAGACCACTGGGTTAGAGGGTTCTAAATCAGGACATTACAGACATTTCCACGCTGTTTTAGCGAATAGAGGGAAAGACTTCGCAGGACTGTCCTCAGAGCACGGATGGACGCGTCCTGGGAAGCGGGTTAGGTGAACTAGTGGGATCGAGACAGGTGTTGTAAATATATTGGCTGATTATTCGTGAGGGAGACTCCACACCGTCCTGCTCCGCCTGTGCGTATGATGATGCGGCGACTGAAAGCCCGTCGGAGACACAGGCTCTGTCTCTCTCTGCTCTGATGAAGGCCTCATTCTTAATCTCAGCAGAGTCTCTAAACGAGGTCATGGAAGTGTATGACCTCTGTATATCGGCTGCTGATGACGTGAATGTGACGTAGGCATCGCGGCCACCGTTAACTTTCCAATGGTTCTGTGTTTTCAAGCAGAAGACCGATGGACATTCCACCTTTATCTGTCTGTGCATTTCACCATCATCGCTAGATCTCTGACAGCTTTCAGTAAATGCAGACGTTTTGTGTGTCTCATGCACTTTTTTGCAGAAGCTGTGATCTGAGATGTGATACTGGCCATTCTGTCATCCTGAAATAAAGGAAATCAAACATTTATCAGCTCATAACTGTCCTTTATTTACCTGGAACAGCATGAAGAACCAATCAGGAACCTGTAGCTCTGAAATGAAGCTCTGGAACCTTCATTTTAATCATTTTGTTTATTGAATTTGCCAATTAACACACCCACTCACATAGACTCCTCCCATCACTTGCACTGCCCGCTGTACGAGGAGGATGAAGTCAACCACAGCTTCTTATTGAACTGGAACCAGTGCAGAATCACTGGGCAGCAAAAGCACCGGGTCCTCAGCTTGAATACATCAGCGTGACAGTGGGAGTGATGGAGAGAGCACCATCTACCCGCTCAGAGAGAGCGTGGACAGTCGCGCTCTCAGACTCCGGCTGCTGATGATGAAGCACCATCACTCGGGACAGCGTGAGCACCTTTCAGCCTCAGTCTGAATCTGAAATTCATTTTCCTTCAGTACTGTGTTCCATTTCTGAGCGAAATAGACGGTCAGGTATGACCTTAACCATCCCGTAATTACCAGGACAGTCTCACTCTTCAGGCTTCTGGATTATTAATATTTTTAATGATTAAATTACACTTTGCACTAATGACTTTTATTTTGTATTAAGGTTGATGCATTAAATGCACAGCAGGTTTTTATTTTTGTTTGTTTCTGTTAAAAGAGAAATTTGTTTAACTCCATAATCAGAGCTGCCTTAGACATCAGACAGTGCTGTGACGCACAGATAATCCACCAGGGGGCAGAACACATGAATCTGATCTCATATCTCTGTCATTTATTATTATAGTTATAATTTACAGATCATTTAATGGTTATTTTAGATCATTAATGATGTAATTATGTTGAATTTATAAACTGCTGGGGGGGGGGGGTAGCTGGGGGGGTTGGAGGGAGAAGAGGTGCATGATTAACTCATAACTCATAACTTTTATGAAGAAATACTGAAAATTCTAAAATCTGATTCAGGCCAATTAATTGCAGGTAGTTAAGGGCTGAGTTTATTACTGAACTAGGATTAAATCACTGATGTTTAGATGTTTACCTTCAGGGTGGCTCAGCGTTTCAGAGTGAAGGTTAACATGATGCAGCAGAAGGTGAGATGTTCTGCTGGCAGACAGTTTTGTGATTTAAACCTTCATCAGCAGTTTCTTACAGAACCAGCTCTGAAACCAGGCTCATAGTTAGATTCCAGTCACAGCACAGTCCTGGACATGCAGATCTCCAGTCCTTACACTTCAGAACCTCACCAGCTCCACTGCTGTCTTTCACACCCAGATGACTGACCTGCACCCAGCCAATGCTCCCTCTGGCCTTCATGACTGATCAGTAAGCGAAACTCCATTAGAACAGATGCAGGTAAAAGAGGAAGAAGAGTGGAGCTGTGGAGCCACTGGTCTTACAGGTGGAGCTGCTGGTCTGACAGGTGGAGCCGCTGGTCTGACAGGTGGAGCCGCTGGTCTGACAGGTGGAGCCTCTGGTCTGACAGGTGGAGCTGTGGGTCTTACAGGTGGAGCTGCTGGTCTTACAGGTGGAGCCGCGGGTCTTAAAGGTGGAGCTGCTGGTCTTACAGGTGGAGCTGCTGGTCTTAAAGGTGGAGCCGCTGGTCTTACAGGTGGAGCTGCTGGCCTGAAAAATGTCCCTGACTTCTGAACACACTCCACTAATTCTGATCATATTCATTAAATGATTTATTTCACTGTAAATTTAACTTGAAATCAGATATGAATGAGTTCAGAGACATCATCACACCTCAGCTGGACACAGGTCCTGTCCCACACCCTGTCCGTGCTGTGGATGGAGGCTCTTCCTGAGGAGACTGTCATTGAGTTTAGTTTTCAGGTGTAAAAATGTCCTTTTTAAATAATAAAATCATACAACACTAAATGTTATTCCAATAAACATGTTTAAATCGAGTTGAAGGAGCTCAGGTCAGTGATCTACAGCAAACAGAACCTCACACCCTTTAATCTTCAGCAGAACTTCAGCAGAACCAGATTTAAGGCTGATATTATAAATATCAATATATTGATGTATATTTTGTATAAGATGTAAAAATGTCCATTTGGTGATATAATATGTGTAACACAGGTTCCCCTCTGTGTGATTTAATCCCAGTAAAGAGTGGACGGAGTCTGGGTCAGTCTTTGGTCAAGAAATGCAGAGACTCCTTCAGCTCTCTGTCTCTCTCTCTCTCTCTCTCTCTCTCTCTCTCTCTCTCTCTCTCTCTCTCTCTGTCTGTCTGTCTCTCTCTCTGTCTCTCTCTCTCTGTCTGTCTCTCTCTCTCTCTCTCTCTCTCTCTGTGTCTGTCTGTCTCTCTCTCTCTCTCTGTCTCTGTCTCTCTCTCTCTGTCTCTCTCTGTCTCTCTCTCTCTCTCTCTCTCTCTCTCTCTCTCTCCCTGTGTGTGTGTGTGTGTGTGTGTGTGGAGGGGGTGGTGTTGAGAGGAATCACTGATGGAGAAATTCTTGGGAAATCCTTTTGGAAAGGCATTTAAAAGTGCATGGCTGTGGTTCTGTTGGGTCTATAGGTTCTGTTGGGTTCTATAGGTTCTGTTGGATTATATTGGTTCTGTTGGGTTCTATAGGTTCTGTTTGGTCTATAGGTTCCGTTGGGTTCTATAGGCTCTGTGTTCTTTTAGTTTCTATAAGTTCTGTTAGGCCTGTAGGTTCTGTAGATTCTATAGGTTCTGTAGGTTCTGTATGTTCTGTTGGTCTGCTCGAGGCTGCAGGGTCTGTAGGAGCGCGCGCTCTAAAGCGCAGCTGGTCTCGCGCAGAGCCGCGCTGCGTTAGTGCGTCTGTGCCGGACACGCAGCCGGACACGCAGCCGGACAGATCGCTTTCCGGGAAGAACCGGTCAGAACAGCTGGAGGAGGTCAGCATGGGGAGCGCGAGCAGGACAGTGTGCGTCTTCGTGGTGTGTTTGGACCTGGTTCTGTGTTTCCCCGCCAGACAGAACCGGAGCCCGGCGGCGGAGGTGAGTCTGCTTTACTCCTTTACTCATCTGCTGATCTCAGCTTTATACCAGCACTCCTCCCAGTTCAGCTCCCAGTTCAGCTCCCAGTACACTGTCCAGTCCAGTGTCCAGTATAGTGTCCAGTACAGTGTCCAGTATAGTGTCCAGTTCAACTCCAAGTACAGTGTACAGTACAGTGTTTAGTTCAGCTGCCAGTACAGTGTCCAGTTCAGCTCCCAGTCCAGTGTCCAGTACAATGTCCAGTTCAGGTCCCAATACAGTGTCCAGGGAAAGTGCACACTGATAGGGTTATCTGACTGGTCAGCTCTGTTTGTGCTGGACACAGCTGTGCAGACCTCAGTGCTGATTCTGTTACTTATCTGAGCAAAGGCTTCTTCCACTAATGTTTCACTGGTAAAGATCCTGACCTAGACTGGGACACCAGAGCCATGTGAGACACATCACACAGAGCAGCCACAACTTTATGACCACCTACTTGTTTCTTCTTTTAGTCCATCTGTTTCACCCTGATCTTCAATGTTCAGGACCCCACAGGACCACCACAGAGCAGCTATGATGTGGGTGGTGGGTCATTCTCAGCACTGCAGTCACACTGACATGGTGGTGGTGTGTTAGTGTGTGTTCTGGTACGAGTGGATCAGACACAGCAGTGCTGCTGGAGTGTTTAAACCCCTCAGTGTCACTGCTGGACAGAGAACAGTCCACCAACCAGAAATGTCCAGCCGACAGCGTCCTGTGGGCAGCGTCCTGTGAGCACTGATGAAGGACTAGAGGACGACCAACACAAACTGTGCAGAAACAGATGAGCTTCTGTCTCTGACTTTACATCTACAAGGTGGAGACACTCGGTAGGAGTGTCTAATAGAGTGGACAGTGAGTGGACACAGCGTTTAAACACTCCAGCAGCACTGCTGTGTCTGATTCACTCGTACCAGCAACACACACTAACACACCACCACCATGTCAGTGTCACATTGAACAGCATAAATAGAAACAAGTAGGTGCTCATGTTATGGCTGATTAGTGTATAATGCCTCAATAGGTCCAGAACATTGTGGTGATGATGATGATGAAAGCCAGATGAAGATGTTCCAGCTTATGAAAGATCTGGAGTGATCTTATGTTTGGTAGAGCACACTGCAGGACATCTTCAAACAGAGCAGTAATGATGAAAGACCACATTTTTCAGACGTTCACCGTTAATACAGAGGGGTTGGAGGTGCTTCCTGACAGAGCTTTAGCCCTCTTGACCTTATATAACCAGGACCCAGTCGGCTTCTGCTCCCTCAGGGTCAGAGATCACCTCCTTGATTATTGCTTTTGGCTCCTTTTTCTGTTATTGTGGAACGTCTCATGGTTTGGTGCCCCTGATGCTGTGGGAGGTCATCTCAGCTTTGAGCTCCATAAAAAGCTTTGTTTACTTAAATTTGACTAATTACATCTCTCTTTACTTTGCATTTCTCCGGGTGGAGGAGGGTCTTGTTAGTCGAGATGGGGATAATCAAAGGGGGTGTTGTTTATTGTTCTTTAGCAATGGTTTGGAAATGGAACTGCTTGTGGCCTTTGATATTGAAGGATTCATAAATCTAGGCTGCCAATGCTCTCAGTGTATGTGTGTCACCAGAGAACTCAATGGAGCCTGTGTTCCATGTGTGCTTTCGTCAGGACACAAGGCTTTGTGTTTAGCGTTTTGGAATTTAAGAATTACATGGTAGTTATGGTGAGGGAGCATACTCCCACTACAGAGCCATTTAAGGACAGGCCACATTCCAGCGGGAGGGAAAGCAGTTAGATCAGAACGGACAATGTGGTGATAGCGCAAAAACCATGCTTGAGATGAAAAAAGCACTGCGACAGCGTGACTGCAGCGAGCTCTGGTTTAAAAGCTCTGCGTCTTTTATTACGTCAGCATTTCAGGTTTTTACATTTTGCTTTTGCATCTTCTGATCAGACACGTATACAAACTGCCTCAAGTGACATCAGCCAAGGCCACGATCTACAGCAGAACCAAGTGCAGAGTGGGTTGGCTGGCTTGCAGAAGCGCAGATGGTCCCAACACCGTTCCCCAGGACTTCTACCGCAACCTGAGCCTGAAGAGGAGTCCAAATCTTTCATATTGGACCTCAAGAACTTTCCCGAGTTGGCGAATGCAGACATTGGCTCTCAAAACCCCAACATTCAGGTAAGAACGATCACAAAACATTAACATTAACATTAACATTTAAGTCATTAAATGTTATTTATTAACTTCATTCTTCATTAACTTTATTGTTCTTTAATCATTTTTCGGTAGAACGACTTGTGTGCTTGGGGTCATTGTCTTGCTGCATGACCCACATTCTCTTAGGATTCAGTTCACAGACAGATATGCTAACATTGTCCTGTAGGACTTGCTGAGATGTCCATGTTGTGTTGTGAAGATCAGACTTCCTTTGTTTGATTTGCTTCTGCTCATCTACTTCAGGAGCTTTCTTTGTCCTTCACTGTAGTTATGGAATATCCTTTACACCAAAATGTTACCCTGTTATTCTGCATCATAGGTGACCATAGAGGTGGTAGATGACCCTCCGATGGAAGTGGAGATGGATCTGGTTAAAGAGCGCAACAGTGATTGGCCCATCTCTTCCTCTTCCCCCTCCTCTGTAGTAGACTGGTTGGACGGTAAGAAGTTGTTCTGGCCACTGTTTTGGGGCTACACTGATGTGGACTCAGGCGAGGATGGGACGAGCCAGTCTTTGAAGGAGGTGGAGGAAGAGGAGGAGGATGAGGAAGATGAAGAGGAGGATTATACATCTGACTATGACAGTGGAGAGCCCCTCCCTAGTGGGCTAGGTGGGATGGGTGGCGATTGGGACAGCCAGTGGAACCTGGGCTGGGACCCCACACATAGCTACGATGGTGAGTTGTCCTTTCTGTCTACAGTTGCCTTAAAATAGAAGCTGTTTATCTTGCTGGGATTGAGATACCATAGCTGCCACGAGGTCAAGGTGAGCTCAAGATCATATGAGAGGGAGAGTATTTAAGGCAGCTGCTTTGCATTTGCAACATCACGAGGCAAGATGCCAGTGTGCTCCTTGTGTGGCATGAAGGAGTGTTCAGAATCCCGAGGGTCTTCCTGTAACTGGGTTTAGGAAATGAAAAGATTTCAGGGTGCAGAACCACTCGAAGGAAGAGAGCAGGACAGTTGAGAGGAGCTCACCGCCATGCCTTCACTGAAAGTGAGCGCTTGACCGGTGGGGCTATTGTGAGAGCCGGAGACTTTGATGTGGATGCTGGGCCCCGCTCGGCGGACAGCACCGACTTTTGAAGCGAGGCCTGATGCAATCACTAATGGCAGCATGAGGCTGTTTCTCTGGACAAAACAAGGTCCATGGGTGCTCAATTAGAGCTGGGATTGGGAACACAGCATGACAGAGGCCATTCGGCTGCTCTTTTCATCTCCTGCGGCCAGGCCCCAGACTCAGCGCGGCTTAGCTTTAGAGCCAGTTCAGGAATTCCTGGGTTTTGAAGGCCACTGTTTGTCTCTCCCTCACTGTCTCTCTCTCTCTGTCCCTCTGCTTGCTTGTCCTTCTGTGTGGTGGGAAACGAGCAGCGTGCCACTTAACTGTGCAGTGTCAATCTGTGGCCGTCCAGATGAAGTGTTATGGGCAGGATCAGAGAGGAGAAAAAACAGTTTGAATGTAACCCTGAATTTGGGTCAAAGCGCTGTGGTCGTCTTCATCAGTCATCTCACTTCTCTGCACCGTCTCACAGGAAACGTTTTAATGGTTCCCATTATGAACCAGTATCTGTGTATGACTCACCGTAAAATCAGCCTGTAGATCTAACGTCCATATCATTAAATATGTTCAATATTTTTTCACACACGTGCATGTGTGTGTGTGTGTGTGTGTGTGTGTGTGTGTGTGTGTGTGTGTGTGTGTGTGTGTTTAAGAATGAATGGGTGAGAGACTGGTTCCACAGCCTATATCAGTGAGAAGCTTCCAATTAAGCACAGAAATGCCATCAGTGCCACCAGTGACTGGTCCTGTAATTACACCTCTGCTGTTTGCCGGGTCCTGTGGCCGCTGTGTTGGCAGTGCCACAAAGGCAAAGTGGGCAGTCCCTGAGCCCACCCCATCCTTTTCATGACCCATTGCTGTGTCTTTAATCAGTACCATGTCTGTACATTCAGTGTCATTAGCACCTAACCCCGTCTCCTAAAGAATCCAGCATTTGAAACGTGCACATCTCTAATCTGCATCCTGCATTACAGGGCTGGAGTGAGGTTAGGCTGTTAGACGGGGACTTTAAGTGTCAGAGTCAACCTGTTTACTTCTGCTCTGTGCTTTTGGAAAGCTTCAGAAGATAAGATCATCCTTTACTAGTCCCTCAGAGGGGAAATTCACATTATTACAGCAGCAAAGGGAGAGACAGACACTCGGTACAGAAATAAGCAGTGTAGTTTATACAATATACAGTATAAACACTGTCAATAATAAAAGTCACTCTGCAGAACGTTATTGAATCACTCCCCACGTGGGGAGACGGAGGAAGTATTGCACATTATGTGGTTTTGAAAACTCTAATAGTGTGTGGAGTTAAGTGTGTGCTGACCATGGACAAACCAGCGCTCGCAGAGTCATCAGAGAAGTTCTGCAGGTGACAGGTTGGTCAGCAGTGTACAGGGTGAGGAGGGACAGTGTTCCTGAAAGACAGTCCCATGCCCCGAGTGATTCAATCACAAACGGTTGTACCCAAACCTCGTAACTGTTCACACTGACATTTTAAATGCATCTCGGATTTCTCACATCGTTTCCGTTGTAGGTGGGGGTAAGGGGTGAGGGTGAGGGCGAGGGCGAGGGTGAGGGTGAGGGTGAGGGGTGAGGGTGAGGGTGAGGGTGAGGGTGAGGGTGAGGGGTGAGGGTGAGGGTGAGCGGTGAGGGTGAGGGGTTAGGGTGAGGGTGAGGGTGAGGGGTGAGGTTGAGGGTGAGGGGTTAGGGTGAGGGTGAGGGTGAGGGGTGAGGGGTTAGGGTGAGGGTGAGGGGTGAGGGGTGAGGGTCGTGCATGAATTAATTAAATTCAGACAAGGCACATATTTTTGCTTGTGGACCAGCCATGAGTACCACGTTTATCCGTTACTCAGTTTATTATTGTAGCTCAGCTGATTGTGTGGGGGTGTACAGTATGGTCTCATGGTTATTAAGGATTTGTTGGGTGGGGCAGTGACACGGTTGATGTGGGCAGTGCTTTGCTGCCAGGGGAACATTGAGGCACTACCAGAATAATGTGTCCATGTGCGTCTCTGACCACCACTGAATGTGGTTTGAGTGATTGGATTTCAATGTGTCCTTGAGACACACTGTCCCCTGTTCACACGTTAATGGTAGGTGTGAACAAGTTTATTAAAGTGTGATTCTGACATGTGGTTTTTAACAGTTACTGGGGAGTTTATTTGACAGACTGCTTTCCTGAAGCTCTATATTGAGAATTGTTTTCCCGTCAGAGCAACACAAAAATACGATACAAATAAGATACGAAACTGATGACTTTGTTTGTTAGTCAGATGCCAAACAATCAGCAACATACGAACTGGTTTCCATCTGTCCAGTGTTTTACTCTGAAAATGTTCCTGTTCTGAATGTAAAGCCATTGTAAAATGTATTTCTCCAGAGAAAGAGGAGGAATGGAGCCCTTGGACCACTTGCTCCGTCACCTGTGGCTATGGCAATCAGACACGAACGCGGTCGTGCGGAGATTTCTGCATATCCACCGAATCCAGGAGTTGCGATCTAGACCCGTGCCCAGGTGAGATCATCTCCTGATTTCATTGTGAATATAATATATACAGGTTTGGAGACACAATACCAACCATTTTCTTTTTGCAGATGATTTCAACCCAATGACAAATGTGTTCCCCTTTGAGATGGAGAATGGAACAGAACCCTTTGGCACAGGTGAAGGTCATTTTCATGAACTTCTATGAGTTTGTATTTACCAGGGACGTCACCTGCCCTGGTCGTGAGGTGATGCCCCTGGTACCCCAGTGATACCCTGACACTTCTGTCGTATATTCACATGTGTTTATTACAGTGACGCTCAGTGTTCCTCACAGGAATTGCACTTTTTGACCTTCTGATGATCACTGTTTTTCAGACATTGACAGCTGTGAAAAGTGGCTGAACTGCAGGAGCGAGTTCCTTCAGCGCTACCTTCAGCAGGTCCTCGTGGAATTGCCCAGCTGTCCCTGCATCTATCCCTCTGCAGTTTCCCACAGCATGGTCATCCTGCCAGACAAGGGCCATGATCGAACATTCCACTGGAAGGACGCCAGCGACCCCAAAGAGCGCTTGGACATCTACAAGCCCTCGGCGAGCAGCTGCTTACGCTCTGCTCTGTCAGCAGAGGGTACCACTCTGGCTGCCCAGCACTGTTGCTATGACACCCAGGGCCAGCTGATCACCAGGGGCAAAGGGGCAGGTACACCTAACCTCATCAGCACAGAGTTCTCACCTGAATTACATTTCAAAGTGGACGTGCTGCCCTGGATCCTGTGCAAAGGTGACTGGAGCCGCTTCCATGCGGTGCGGCCCCCCAATAATGGCCTCAACTGCCCCGAAAACCCCCACCAGGACATTTACATGAATGAGCTGGAGGAGGCCAGGGAGTACTGATCCAATGCCCCAGACCACTGCCAAACCTTACCTTCCGAGTTTCATCTACAGGCGTAAAACATTTTGCTGCATTCACACATAAACCATTCCTCAGCTGCTTTCCAGCCTCTTAAACGTGCGACGTGTTTGAAGCATGGTTCACTGTGTGCTTTTCTGTCAGTGTTAGATGTTCTGCAATCCCAGGTCAACGGTGGCACGCACGTGAGCAACCCGTCTCCTAACTCGAACGGCGATGTCCGAGCTGTTTAAAGGTGTTTGGGAGTAGCTGCGTATTTCTCTAATTCCACAAAATTCTGCAAAGTTGTGAACAGATGGAGACTCGCGTAATGTAACCTTCCATCTACGATTAACGCTGCTACGACTCCAGAAAATACGACGTTGACTTGTTTAGGTAGGAAAGAAAGGCCAGACGAGCCACGTGGAGCGAGTTTCAACGCTGGTCAAAGTTCCAGGCTGAGCTCAGCTGCCGTGATCAATCAGAGTCTGTGTTTGCGTTCAGGCAGTTCAAGGATTTTCCCGAATCATGGGAAAGTATCTGATCAGGGAGCTTCTCCTCAGAGTCCACTGCTGCGTCACGATAGGGGAGAGAACCTGCCAGCAAACCAGATAAACAGAGTGACACATAAACCATAAGACAAACACCACCACTGGGCTTCAGTTTGGACTCTCATCATCACTGGGGTCCTGTAGGGTTACAGCCGTATACTGGTTGTAGGTATACTGTGTACTGTATACTGGTATTACAGTTGATGGTTATCCATTTAAAACCATTAAAAGTCCCACTAATATCAAACTATTTAAAAACAATCACATTATACACATTTTAGTCCATCTGTTTCACCCTGATCTTCAATGATCAGGACCCCACAGGACCACCACAGAGCAGATATGATGTGGGTGGTGGGTCATTCTCAGCACTGCAGTCACACTGACATGGTGGTGGTGTGTTAGTGTGTGTTGCTGGTACGAGTGGATCAGACACAGCAGTGCTGCTGGAGTGTTTAAACCCCTCAGTGTCACTGCTGGACCGAGAACAGTCCACCAACCAGAAATGTCCAGCCGACAGCGTCCTGTGGGCACTGATGAAGGACAACCATGTCAGTGTCACTGTAGTGCTGACAAAATAGCTGCTAATAATAATAACAGTAATTGTAACGTATCGTGCAGTGCGATATCGTAGAACCGTGATATTTTCTAAAGACTAGAAATAAAACTGCTGTTCACTACATGTACACATCACCGCTGCCGTGCTGATCCTGTGTCTGCTTGGTGGGCTGGCTGTGCACATCCTCAGAAATGATTGTACTTCGTACGTGAGGTGCAGTACCCACAAATACACTAGAGGGCAGCGCAGCACTCAGCAGAATTAACATGGTGGTGACAAAGTCAGCGATTGCCGCATCTTTATGATGTGTTTTTGCTGTTGCTCAGTGACTAAAATGCTTGTTAGAACCGCTGGCCTGAGATCAGTATTGTTTTAAACTGTGGAAACCCAGCCAGTCTCTAGTCTGCCCTCTAGTGGCAGCCTCCACTTACGCGTACCACATAGACAAGTATGTTCACGACACCGCCAGTCGCCTACGCGAACACACTGACAAACAGCACATATATTTCAATCCTTACAGTAACAATACAGAAATATAAAAAGTACATCCCAAAATGGATTCATGTAATTCATTTAAATATACATTATTCCACATATTATTGGAACAATAACTATTATTAATAAACATCATTAATAGAAACGTCATTTTCTTGTGAGGATAAAGTTCAGACCCCTCTGTCCTAATATCTGTTTCTCCTCCTTTGTCTGAAATAATGTCAGTGAGATGTTTCTAGAACCGTCTACCGTCTCCGACATCGACTGGAAGAACGACGTTCCCACTCCTCCATGTGGAATTCTTTCAGCTCTGTGATGTTTCAGTCAGTCTTTGTACAGACGCTCTTCCGTTCTCCTCAAACCCCCTCTGATACAATAAAGATCTCATAGTGGTTTCTATGATGGAGAGATCTCCACACCCTGCTGCAGCAGAGCAGCTCCACACCATCACACTTCCACCACCATGTTTCACAGCTGCTATGAGCTTCTTCTGCTCAAATGCTGTGTTTGGTTTGATCCAAACATGTCTTCTGTTACTGTTTCCAAATAATTCAGCTTTGGATTCATCTGTCCAAAGGACATTGTTGCAGACGTCCTGCTCTTGCAAAATATCTAATTGTTCTGAGATCTTTTTAAATCTCTTCTCAGATTCATCTGCATCTACAACCTTCATTCTGAAGCTCTTTGGATCTGATCATGATGATCCCACTCACTTCAACAATCAAGAGCAAACCACACTAATGTCTGAGGTTTAAATAAGACCAGCTCCTCCAAATTTTAAGTATTAATAAATGTGGGCGTGTCCTAACTTTTACTTACAAGAAAATGACATTTCTATTAATGATGTTTATTAATGATGTTTAAAGACGTTTCTTCAGGTGTGTTTAGTTTTATCAGCTCCGTCTCTCAGAATTAAAGATCAAACGTCCAGATGTTTTTATATGTTAATCATAACTTTTTCACATCACTGATGAAATCGGTTCTGCATTAGTTCAAACTGCGACTCCGAGCAGTAAAGTCCCTGGAACAGCAGTAATGAGCAGGAATTCTGAATCTGGTTAATAAATATCAGGAAGTTCATTTAGGACGGAGAACATCAGGCAGGTGAAGACTTGTAGATGGAGGTGACGGGACGTTTGAGAGGCTGACCGGACATTATCTTCCACTGCGACTCAGGGGAATTCAGTTCACTTACCTCTTCAATGAAAGCCTCATCACAATCTCCAGGTTCAGGAGCAGCAGCGCTGAAGAGCGTGTTTCAGAGCATGGATGGATGTTTTTATGATCGGTTTTGTTTCCTGTCAGCTTTTTATGGTAGTGTTATTGTGTATGATGGTGCATTGCTCAGGAGCTGTATATGTATATTAGTACAGCGTGAGCTCCAGACCACTTTCAGGAATCGTTTTACACACCTTTTTAAAGAATGGCACTTTATTTAAAGTATGTTCAGCTGAACCTGTGTGAAGGGATTTATCTGCCATTGTCTATTTTTTTAACGTCAGTTATGGTGAGCACTGTATTTCTATGATTTGAGTCGGTGTTAGATGTGACTGTACAGTATTTATTGTCTTATTTTCTTAACTTTGCTGTTTGACTGAGACCTCCGGGAATCTCTGACTCAAAAAAGGGAATTTTTCTCCGATCATTTCTCCGTAAGTGTTCAGCTGTGTGTTCAATGCTCTGCAAACTGAAATCTGTTGCAACAAATGAGTAAAAAAAAAAAAGAAAAGAAACAGGTTCTGGCTCTTTTCGCATCACATGACGTGTCAAGTCATCACATCACAACAGTTCCACACGGAAAGTTCACTCAGGCTTGTAAGCATCGGCCTTGATCGACACAAAGCCGCCAGCCTCTGCATGTTTCCCAGAGTGCAATCTGTGGCAGGGGTCAGGGAGGGCAGGAATAACGTCTGATTGCTTTGTTTTTCCGTTGCCTGGGCCTTAACCAGGAACATCCAGGGACAGTCGACTGATCTGCCTGGGCAATAAGACGTCCACATATGTGTGGCAATGTGGTTTCAATTGGCGAGGCCAGACCCAGGAACGAGCCGAGCGTTCCACTCGGCCTTTTCTTCTACAGACCTGCTCTATCTTCTCCATCGGAAACAAACAAAGCCGTGGGATCAAAGGGGTCTTTGTGTTCAAAAAGGGGCTGAGAATGATGGCGATGGTTTAGAGAAAAGAGGAATAAACTATGTCGGACGAATCCGCAAAATTTGGTTCACTTTAAAACCCTTCCAATTGGTTCTTTGAAGAACTCTTGCGAATGAGTTGCATGAATGTGAAGAGCCTTTAAAGCCCGAACCATCAAATAACTGGCTGAAGTTCTAATTCTTTAAAACGAGTGTTTATTTGACCTTTATTACATTATCAATGAAAAATGATTAAATAACACTCTACATGTAGGACTTTTATTTTGTATTATAGTTGATCCACAGTCACAGCAGTCCAAACTCAAAACTAAAACCAGGATCCAAACTGTCCTCGGTGTGCATGTTTATACTGCCGCAGTGCAGATAATCCACCATCTTATTATCATTCACTTATCATTTCTGAATATTTATTTTATGGCTTAAATGTGCTGGTGACCCGTACAGACCTGTCATTAACCAGTACAGACCCGTCACTGACCAGTACAGACCCATCACTGACCTGTAAAGACCTGTCATTAACCAGTACAGACCCATACAGACCCATCACTGACCAGTACAGACCCGTCACTGACCTGTAAAGACCTGTCATTAACCAGTACAGACCCATACAGACCCATCGCTGACCTGTACAGACCCATCGCTGACCTGTACAGACCTGTCATTAACCAGTACAGACCCATCACTGATCAGTACAGACCCGTCACTGACCTGTACAGACCTGTCATTAACCAGTACAGACCCATCACTGATCAGTACAGACCCATCGCTGACCTGTACAGACCTGTCATTAACCAGTACAGACCCATCACTGATCAGTACAGACCCGTCACTGACCTGTACAGACCTGTCATTAACCAGTACAGACCCATCACTGATCAGTACAGACCCATCGCTGACCTGTACAGACCTGTCATTAACCAGTACAGACCCATCACTGATCAGTACAGACCCGTCACTGACCTGTACAGACCTGTCATTAACCAGTACAGACCCATCACTGATCAGTACAGACCCATCGCTGACCTGTACAGACCTGTCATTAACCAGTACAGACCCATCACTGATCAGTACAGACCCGTCACTGACCTGTACAGACCTGTCATTAACCAGTACAGACCCATCACTGATCAGTACAGACCCATCGCTGACCTGTACAGACCTGTCATTAACCAGTACAGACCCATCGCTGACCTGTACAGACCTGTCACTGACCCATTCAGACCCATCACTGACCCATACAGAACGCAACACTGACCCATTACAGACCAGTAAGGTGTAAATCATATTATCAGCCAGTGTTGGACTGGTACTGCTGAAGGATCCAGTTTACCAACCGCAGCTGAAAGCAGTCAGAGTCAGTCAGTCACCTGTAGATCAGAAACCGTCACACAACCTACCAGTATTCCAGTTAATGCCCATCAGTCAGTGCCCCTCAGTTAGTGCCCATCAGTCAGTGCCCCTCAGTTAGTGCCCATCAGTCAGTGCCCATCAGTTAGTTGCCATCAGTCAGTGCCCACTGGTCATCAGTGTCTTGCTGGACGGACTGACCGGATGACAGACAGCAGCGCCCCCTGGCGTCTGGTAAACAGCCTCCAAACAGCGCCGCCCGTTCTTCCACACCAGGAAGTGTGGGGTTGTTGGAGTTGCCAGGGCCAATAGAATCCCCCGCTTACTCTGCCTGTCTCAGAGAGGACACCCAGTCCCACCTAGTCTCACACTGTCCTACACTGCTCTCTGACTGCCCTGTGACTGCCCTCTGACTGGTCTGTAACTGGTGTGTGTGTGTGTGTGTGTGTGTGTGTGTGTGTGTGTGTGTGTGTGTGTGTGTGTGTGAGAGAGAGAGAGAGAGAGAGAGAGAGAGAGAGAGAGAGAGAGAGAAAGTGACAGTGGTGTGACTGCAGCAGCGCAGCAAAGTGTGACAGTGGTGTGTGTGACAGTGACAGTAGTGTGTGTGTAACTGGTGTGTAACTGATGTGTGACTGGTGTGTGACTGATGTGTGACTGGTGTGTAACTGATGTGTGACTGGTGTGTAACTGGTGTGTGACTGGTGTGTGACTGATGTGTGACTGGTGTGTAACTGATGTGTGACTGGTGTGTAACTGGTGTGTGACTGGTGTGTGACTGGTGTGTAACTGGTGTGTAACTGGTGTGTGACTGGTGTGTGACTGGTGTGTAACTGGTGTGTGACTGGTGTGTGACTGGTGTGTAACTGGTGTGTAACTGGTGTGTGACTGGTGTGTGACTGGTGTGTAACTGGTGTGTGACTGGTGTGTGACTGGTGTGTAACTGGTGTGTGACTGGTGTGTAACTGGTGTGTAACTGGTATAACTGCAGAGCATGGCACTGTGTGCGGCGCTGACGGACCTGGCAGCTCAGCTGTTGGTGTACCTGTGCTGCGCCGCTGCAGGTGTGGGGGTCGGATACAGTCTGTACATCTACTACATTCACCGCAAATACGACCACCTGCCCGGACCCCCCAGAGACAAGTAAGCGGACCTGCTTCAGTCCTCACCAACGGGCTGTTTGTGACCCAGTCCGGCTCACTCTCTCTCTGTTTCCCAGTTTCTTTCTGGGTCACCTCCCCACCTTCCTGAGAGACACCGGACCGGACCGGCTCATACACAACACCTTCCTGCAGTGGTAAGAAGAACCCTGATCACATGACCACCTTTAGCCTCCTCCCGCTTCTGTAAAGATGGGCATCACTCTTATCACATCTGCACAGAGCACATACCTCACATACCGCACATACTCACACTCACACTCACTCTCTCACTCACTCACTCACTCACTGTCTCTAACACTCACTCACTGTCTCTCACACTCACTCTCACACTCATTCTCACACTCACTCACTGTCTCTCACACTCACTCTCACACTCATTCTCACACTCACTCACTGTCTCTCACACTCACTCACTGTCTCTCACACTCACTCACTCTCACATACCGCACATACTCACACTCACACTCACTCACTGTCTCTCACTCTCTCTATCTCTCTCTTTCTCTCTCTCTCCCTCCCACTGTCTCACTCACTCAGTCTGTCTCTCATTTACTTTCTCACTGTCTCTCACTCTCTCATTTACTCTCTGTCTCACTCACTGACTCTCTCTCTCTCTCTCTCTATCTCTCTCTCTCTGTATATATGAGCATGTAATGTGGTGCTTGAAAGTTTGTGACCCCTTTATAATTTTCCATATCTCTGCATTAATTTGAGCTAAAACCTCCAAATGATCCAGGGTTCCAGATCTGTGAGGGTCCAAGTATGAACCTTTAGGATCAGCAGATCATGTGAAGGTGACATTCGACTCGGTGTTTTCAACCAATTGGGAGACAATCAGGTGTGAGTGGGCGTGGCCGGTTTTAGTTGAAGAACAGGAATCTATCAAAGTCTGTTCTTCACATTTGTGTAAGTGAATCATGGAGAACAAAGGAGGTTTCTGAGGAGCTCAGAAGAAGAGCTTACATCAACTTTCACACACCACAGTACAGCCCAGTTACCACAGATTGGAAGTACACACACACACACACACACACACACACTCACACTGTTGTGCTATACAGGACAGGTCTCAGTGGTGGACAGTGAGGTTGTGTGTTTGTTGCAGGGCTGAAACGTACGGTCCAGTCTACAGAATAAACAGCTTCCATAGTGTGGCACTGGTGGTCACCTGCCCTGAGGCTACAAAGGTAAACATTACTGTGTGTGTGTGTGTGTGTGTGTGTGTGTGTGTGTGTGTGTGTGTGTATATGGTGAACCCCGCTTATACAACACTTCAACAGCTGATCAGCTCACTTTCTTTTGGCACTGCAGGAGTGTTTGATGTCCACTAAGTACTCCAAAGATCCTTTCATCTACAAACGTCTGTTCCACTTGTTCGGTAGAAGGTACGCTGCTTCCCATCTCTCAGCTTCACTCGGTTTGGTTGTACGTCTCATAAATCTTAGACGTACGGTGTATTTATGGCTATGTTATTTGCCAGGATCAACCATAACATTATGACCACCTACTCGTATCCATTCTCACTATCTGTTGTATGAGTTCTGTTGACCATGGATATGGATGGACCGTGTTGGACATGAGTTGGACATGGGGAGGCCTACCACAATAGACTTATCGTACGAAGGCAGTAATTCTATTAATGATTGAATGTTATCTACTCTTTAAAAGATTCAAATTAAATTATATAGAGTTGAGTCATAACATTATCACCACCTCCTCGTTTCTCCTCTCTGTCCACTCTATCAGCTCCTCTGATCACACAGCAGCTCTTTGTGGTTCTATAATTCAGACTGTAGTTCATCTGTTTCTCTGCAGACTTTATTCTCCTCCTTTCACCCTGATCTTCAATGATCAGGACCCCACAGGACCACCACAGAGCAGATATGATGTGGGTGGTGGGTCATTCTCAGCACTGCAGTCACACTGACATGGTGGTGGTGTGTTAGTGTGTGTTGCTGGTACGAGTGGATCAGACGCAGTAGTGCAGTAACACACCACCATCATGTCAGTGGTGACATCATTGAAGATCAGGGTGGAAGGAGGAGAATAAAGTCTGCAGAGAAACATCTACAGAGTTCTACACTGAGGTTTCATAGAATGTCACGACTAAAATAATGCAGCTCTGCAGAAGTTGCTTCAGCCGGTAAACTGCACAATGTCCTGCTCAGCACTCTGGAAGATTTGAGCAGGAGAATTTTAGAGAATCCACAGGAGCACTCGGATCATTAGAGATACACACCCACTCTGATTAACGCCAGTACGGCGGCGTCACGCAGCACATCTTTCATTACCAAAGCTCACCTTCAGACCTCCAGTCTGATGTGAAACCTTTACTGTTGCTTTGTCTCAGAAATGAAATGCTTGATTGCGCTTCGACAATGCTGTTTGTTGGTGGAATGAAGCGAAGAACGATGTACATCTATCCACCCTACGCCTTTCCATGCAAGACATAGCAATCTGTACGTTCCCCGTGAGCGAGGGATTCCCGTTCGCAGTGATGCGTATCTGGGGCAGCGTTTTGCAGGCCTGTGAAAACAGTCATTATTGGGCTTGATTTATTATAGACTCTCAAAAGTTCAGCAAGTTCATTGAGAAGCTTGCTGAAGTCTGCGTTAGTGACAGACTTCAGGAACCGCCTGATGAAAGTTGTCTTTGAACAGAGTTGAGCTGAGTTGGGTGAAGAACTCAGCTGGTGTCTTCACAGGTTCTTGGGAAATGGACTCGTGACTGCTATGAACCATGACATCTGGTATAAGCAGCGCAGGATCATGGATCCAGCTTTCAGCAGCTCGTGAGTTAAAGCTCATTACTCATTCATTTAGGAGAAGCTGGAAGGTCGTAGAAGGACAAAGCACAAACAGATGATCTCGTAACTCCTGACAGCTACCTGCGAGGGTTAATGGGAACGTTCAACGAGAGGGCAGAGCGTCTCATGGAGAGGCTGAATGAGATAGCGGAAGAGCAGACCACTGCCAACATGCACCAGCTGGTCAACTGTGTCACCCTGGACATTATTTGTAAGGTTGTAATGTTCTCTGTTTTCTCAAACTCCTCATTATGTCAGTGGTTTATGGACACACTTCTCGAACTAATGTAAGTTTGGAAAACTCACATATTACAGTCCTAAGTTCAGACCCCACGAACACCTTAAGATATTTCAACATACAGACATTAGATCTTCATAGTAACTATTCCATGGGGTTCTTAAAGCTCTTCTCAGAATCATCTGCATCTACAACCTAATTTCTGAAGGCCTCAGAGAGCTCTTTGGATCTGATCATGATGATCAAAATGATTCAACAACCAAGAGCCAACCAAACTAATGTCTGAGGTTTAAATAAGTTCTCTCTAACGATGGTCTGATCATTAGAAGCAGATGTTCTGCACCTGATTCTAATTTTAGACATTTTAAGTAGTTATAAATGTGGGCGTGTCCTAACTGTGTGTGTGTGTGTGTGTGTGTGTGTGTGTGTGTGTGTGTGTGTGTGTGTGTGTGTGTGTGTGTTGTTCTCTGAACTAATCATTTCGCTGCCTTTGACCTGTAGGTGGCCTTTGGTGTTGACTTGGACTTGCTGAAGAATTATGACTCTCCGTTCCCGAAGGCCATAGAACTGTGTTTGCAGGGGATGATCCATTATGTTCGAAATCCGTTCTTCACTGTGAGAAACTTCAACTTTGAAGACTCTTTTATTCTTATGTGATCTTCTAATCCAGTATAATGGTGTGAGTCCTTTGCTCCTATGCAGCTCTTCCCCAAGAACAGAAAGAAAGTTCAGGAGATAAAGGAGGCTGTGGAGCTCTTACGTACGACTGGAGCTCAGTGGATAAACCAGAGGAAGAGTGCCGTGGAAAACGACGAAGACGTCCCCAAAGACATTCTTACCCAGATCCTCAAAACAGCTGGTAAACGTGCACAGTTGGATCGAACCCTGTCCAGATTATTCTCTCGTGTACATAGTCGTTTCATTTAGTTCTGGAACACTGATCTTACTGATCAGCCATAACATTATGACCACCTCTTTGTTTCTCCTCTCTCTGTCCATCCTATCAGCTCCTCTGAACACACAGGTTCTCTTTGTGGTTCTATAATTCCAGACTGTAGTTCATCTGTTTCTCTGATACTTTATTCTCCTCCTTTCACCCTGATCTTCAATGATCAGGACCCCACAGGACCACCACAGAGCAGATATGATGTGGGTGGTGGGTCATTCTCAGCACTGCAGTCACACTGACATGGTGGTGGTGGTGTGTGTGTGTGTGTGTGTGTGTGTGTGTGTTAGTGTGTGTAGATTACAGAAGATTAATCAGCCATTTATTACACAATCCCTCCGTTTCCCCCTGATCAGAAGTATCTGGACAGTTAATAAGCATTTGATCAGACTTACGTTCTTCTTCTTCCTAAATGATGGTTGTTCTTGTTGTTTTCTTGTAGAGGAACTTAAAGCTAATGAAGAAGAAGACAATGAACTGATGCTCGACAATTTTGTAACTTTCTTTATAGCAGGTGAGACACCGTCTCGTGTTTGTTTTGATTGTTTACAACAAAGCTAATCAGTGTCAGAGCAGAAAACACTTCCACTCAGACTTTAATATGATATTATTATTATTTTTACAAAGTGGTTTTTCAAAACAAATCACCTCCATTTAACCTCGAACCTCGAACAGTTCATTACGTTGTGATTTCTGGACTGAAATGCATTTTCTTTATTGGCGTTTTCAGGGCAGGAAACAACAGCCAATCAGCTTTCGTTTGCCGTCATGGAGTTAGGGAGACACCCAGAAATATTAACCCGGTAAAATAAGAAGATCTCACTGAATTTAATCATTGAACAGGTTTCAGGGCCTGTATTCCCTGTAAATCCAGGTTGATGGACATCGTTGTGAATCAGAGTTTAAATTTCTAACCTTCAGGGCTAAAGAGGAGGTGGACGAGGTTCTCGGGACGAGGCATGAAATTCTGTACGATGATCTTGGAAAGCTGACGTATCTGTCGCAGGTTCGTGAACAAAAGCAAAACTACAGCAGTTACAGAAACGTGGTGAAGAAACGGTCTGAGCTGATTTGTAATGTAGTCGATGTCCTTCAGGTCTTAAAGGAAACGCTCCGCCTGTATCCCACCGCTCCAGGAACATCTCGCTGGCTCCATGAAGACACCATCATCAATGGAATGAAAGTCCCCGCAGAATGTGCGCTTATCGTGAGTGTCGTTGGGTTTAAAGATGAAACCGTTTCCAGAAAATACTTCATGATACGGAGTTTATGTGGTAAATATTTCTACATCGAGACACAAATGATATGATCTACAACGTAACACAGTTTACCATCTGTTTACGATTTAATCCCAGTGAAGAGTGGACTGGGGGGGGTTGTGTGGAACTGGTTTGGTTCTGGAGTCCATTCCTGTTCAGATTCTGTCGTAGAAACATCGTAATTAAAGGTCATTATTGGATCCCAGTTCAAAACGTGTGAGAACAGGGTTTAGTGTTTTAGAAGCTCAGATGTTTTCATCCTATGATCACATCACCGTGTCTCTGATGAATCTGTGTTTTCACTCCTGACGTCCTGACGTCCAGCGGTTTGTAATATGAAGGTCCTTAATCACTGCTGTCTCTCCTCTGTGCAGTTCAGTTCTTATGTCTCCTCTCGGCTGGAGAAGTTCTTCAGTGATCCCTTAACGTTTGATCCAGAAAGGTTTCATCCAAACGCCACAAAGTAAGTATTTACTGTCAGATGATCGTTATTTATAAATCAGCAGGTAAATAATCAATATCTGAACTTGTGTTGTTTTCGTGAAGACCTTATTACTGCTACTACCCGTTTGCCCTCGGCCCACGCTCCTGTCTTGGACAGACCTTTTCACAAGTGAGATCTCTCTCACACACACACACACACACACACACACACACACACACACGTGTGTGCTAAAGTCCAATAGAAGTCAATTACTTACACCAATATTGAAACCCAGTAAACATTAACATGCCTCTGTGCTGTTGATCTTCTGGATTCTGTTTCAGATGGAGGCGAAAGTCGTTCTGGCAAAACTTCTTCAGAGGTTTGAGTTCAGTCTCGTTCCTGGACAGTCCTTCAACATAAAGGATACAGGAACTCTTCGCCCACAAAGTGGAGTGCTATGCAAAATTAAACACTGCGCTCAGAGCCGCTCTTAGGTATTTACCTTTTCAAATACAATCCTGAATCATCTGGACATCTGATCTTCACCGTATCTCCACCGAGAGGTGGAGGAGATAAAACTAAACACACACGACTGAAGAAACATCTTTAATCATCATTTATAAAATTCATTAATAGAAAACTCATTTTATTGTAAAACTTAGGACACGCCCACATTTATTACTACTTAATACACCTAAAATCAGAATCAGCTGCAGAACATCAGCTGATAATAATCACACCATCGTTAGAGAGGACTTTGAACATTTAGAACATCTGACCACATGACCAGATCAGACCATCCCACAATTTCAGACCAAGAGCAGAACCACAAGATCCTAAATCCAACAATCCTAAAATGTTCCTCACAGACCTACAGGAACTTCTCACCACAGCTGATGTTAAAGTGCAGCTTCTACCATCAGAAAGAGACCAAACCAGTTAGATCTTCATGGAGGAGTTTAAGGAGGGAAATCTTACTGTCAAACAAACATCAGAACAAGATTAAAGTTCTCCAGAGAACATCTAGACAAAGAGCAGTTGCAAAAAAATCCAAAGTTGAATTATTTGGAGACAGTAACAGAAGACATGTTTGGATCAAACCAAACACAGCATTTGAGCAGAAGAAGCTCATAGCAGCTGTGAAACATGGTGGTGGAAGTGTGATAGTTTGGAGCTGCTCTGCTGCAGCAGGGTGTGGAGATCTCTCCATCATAGAAACCACTATGAGATCTTTATTGTATCAGAGGGGGTTTGAGGAGAACGGAAGAGTGTCTGTATTAAAATTGAAACCTAAGCAGAGGTGGACCATGCAACATGACACTCACCCAAAACATTCCAGTACATCCACTGAGGAAAGGCTCAAAAAAAGGTTCTGTAAAGTTCAAAGTGTGGATTTTAATTCTACTGAGATGCTGCAAGAAGGTTTGAAAGGGGCTGTGCAGCAAGAAGCTCCTTAAACATCATAACTGAAAGGTGTCTGTAGGGAAGATTGGCGTACGGTTATAGCTTCAGGACGAGTCTTTTTCGTGTTTTTGTAGTAAAAGGTGATGGAGTTACTAAAGCTCTAATACTGATATGTCCATATTTCTTAATAAAGAACTAAATATTAATCAGGGTGTCACGCAGTAATGGAACAGTACATGTTTATTTACCACATAACTACACTGACAGTGTACAGATCAAAAATGTCAATATTAATTAATTTAATTTTAAACATTTTACTGTCAGACTTTAATCACATTTTTCAAACCTTTAAAGATTATTAATAAATTATTAATTTACATCTAATGAATATAAAATCTGACTGTTTATATGACATTATGAATATGCTTTAACTGTCTCTTAATACTCTAATTTCTGATCTAATTTCTAATTTAGTTTGTGTGATATTTAACCAAATATTCATGTATATTATTACATTAGTACTCACCTTTCTGTATCTGGATTACTGATTACTGATTATTGATTACTGATTATTGATTACTGATATCTTGATGAATTGTCCTAGTTTTGAGAGGCAGAGGGACGTTTCTGTGGGTTTCTCTGCTGTGAATAAACAGAGCTGAGTAAAAGCAGGGCTGTGGTCAGTGTTCTGTGATGAGGGTCAGAGTTCTGTAGGGGTTTGGGTTCAGTTATAAGATCATCTCCTCATTAAAACATGGGCTCGAGGCCCCAGCGAGGATCGAACTCGCGACCCCTGGTTTACAAGACCAGTGCTCTAACCACTGAGCTATGGAGCCTCCAGCGGCCGAGCGCGGAATCACAGCTCAAATACACCACATATAATAAAGCCACGCGTAATGTGCGCTGTTCTCCACGTGGCGGCGCCTGTACACTGATAATGGTTCAAAAGAACCCTAGGATTAATGGGTTCTCCAGGTTGACTGAGAACGTGCTTCAGAAGCAGCCAGAGAGTAAATCTGATGGAGAACTTAGATCAGATCAGGTTTCCGTGATGGAGATCTTTGTTCTATACATTTATGATGGACTTTAATAACCATCTAGAACTTAGAGGTTTAATTAGCTTTATGGGACCAGAATTGAGTGGAACAGGTCCTCTCTGATTGAGCAGGTCCACACTGGCAGACCAGGTCCACGCTGGCTGAGCAGGTCCTCTCTGACTGGACGAGGGGGAATCAGGCTGCTGTTTAAAACAGCTGGGTTGGATGGCTCAGCTGGAGAGTGGACAGTGATGGACAGCATTGGATTGAACAGAGAGTTCTGAGAACAGTCAGAACTCCTCCTGCTGGGGAATCCCTCCACTGTTTGTGGATTTGGGTCAGAACCGATAGGGAGGGGTGTGTGTTGTAGTTTAGTGATTCTCCAGAATCTAATTCAACCTTTCACTGATAAACGAAGACTGGACAGCGCTGAGGTCTTCATTTCCAGGTGTTCAAATGTAGAAGTGGAGTAAATATACCTGCTTTAAGCCAAACTGTCCACAGCGGCCGGTTCTGGAGTGTCTGAGTTCTGCACAGCTTGGTGCTCCTCCTGCTGAAGCACACCTGATCTACTCACCTGTTTATTTACATCAATGTCCATTTTATTAAAACCTTCAAATAAAAGACAGACAGACAATCAGACAGACAGTCAGACAGACAATCAGACAGACAGACAGACAGACAGACAATCAGACAGACAGCCAGAGAGATACACAGACAGACAATCAGACAGACAGACAGACAGCCAGAGAGATACACAGACAGACAATCAAACAGACAGACAATCAGACAGACAGACAATCAGACAGACAGCCAGAGAGATACACAGACAGACAATCAAACAGACAGACCATCAGACAGACAATCAGTCAGACAGACAGACAATCAGACAGACAGCCAGAGAGATACACAGACAGACAATCAAACAGACAGACAATCAGGCAGACAATCAGTCAGACAGACAGACAATCAGACAGACAGACAGACAGACAGACAGACAGCCAGAAAGAGCACAGACGTCAACGGTTCTAAAGAGAGATTCAGTTCCAGAACAGACAGGTCAGCACTGCTGCAGCTCAGTGAAGCTGTCTGGTATGTAGATGTCCAGGTTAAAGGTCAATCTGTGTCCAGTGTATTCAGTGCGTCTTTAAGAGGGCAGGGCCTGACTTTCATTAGACTCCTCCTCCTGCCTCTGCTGCCCTACCTGTTCACTATTCACAATTTTACACCACTGTTCACGCCACTGTTCACAGCCAGAGGATCAGCACCACTGCACACCAGCAGAGTGAGAGGGGTGAGTGAGTGAGTGAGTGAGTGAGGGGTGAGTGAGGGTGAGTAAGAGGGGTGAGTGAGGGTGAGAAAGGTGAGAGGGTGAGTGTGAGAGTGAGAGGAGTGAGTGAGTGAGAGAGGGGTGAGTGAGGGTGAGAAAGGTGAGTGAGTGTGAGAAGGGTGAGTGCCAGAGTGAGAGGGGTGTGTGAGTGAGTGAGAGAGGGGTGAGTGAGGGTGAGAAAGGTGAGAGGGGTGAGTGTGAGAGTGAGAGGGGTGGGTGAGTGAGTGTGAGAAGGGAGAGTGAGAGTGAAGGTGAGTGTGAGAAGGGTAGGTGAGTGAGTGAGTAAGTGAGGGTGAGTGAGTGAGTGTGAGAAGGGTGGGCGAGTGAGTGAGTGGGGGTGAGAGGGGTGAGTTCCTCTCGCAGGCTGCTGGTGGAGTGGTTCAGAGTCTGCTGGTGTGAGCTGTGGCTCTGGATCTTCTGCAGCGCAGGCTGCTCCTCATCTTCATCAGGATCAGGATCAGGTTGATGATGCCGCAGCTGAAGGTCGCTCCTCTGCGCTGATCCTCCTCCGAGCTTCTGCGATGGCTGAGCGTCTCCCCCGCAGCCCGAACCGGGACCTCGCACAGGTTCCGGACGGCGAGCTGCTGAGCTGGACTCAGGAGGAGCTGGTCAGGAGGATCAGGAAGCTCGACGGCGAGAAGATGAACCTGATGGTGGAGCACGGGAACATGATGAAGGAGGTGAACCGCAGACTGCAGATCCACCTGCACGAGATCCGCAACCTGAAGGAGGTCAACCAGAAGCTGCAGGACGACAACCAGGAGCTGCGGGAGCTGTGCTGCTTCCTGGACGACGAGCGGCAGAAGGGCAGGAGGGTCAGCCGCGAGTGGCAGCGCTTCGGACGCGTCTCCGCCAGCGCGCTGTGGACGGAGGTGGACACCTACCTGCAGAAGCTCAAAGACCTGGAGGCCAAGCAGGAGGGCGTGATGCGCGAGAACGCGGACCTGAAGGAGATCATCCTGATGCTGGACGACGACAGGAACGAAGCGGGCTCGAGGAGCTCCATCGACAGCCAGTCCAGCCTGTCCCACCTGACCGGGGGCTCCGGAACCCTGCGAGATGTTGGAGATGGCAGCAGCACCTCCAGCGCAGGAAGCGCAGGCAGTCCTGACCACCACCACCACAAGACCCTGGAGAGCAAGGTGGGCACCATGAGGAGGTCCATGGATGATCTTTCTGCATCCCATCACCACAGAAGTATTCCCAACGGACTGAACGGTAAGAAACATCTCACTTCTGCTGCCTGATGTTCCTCAAACCCTTTCATGGGTCAGTAGATCCACCCAGGAGCCAAAGCACCATCCTGATGAAGCTGGTGGAGAAAGCTGCAGGTGATGGCTGAGCTGTGAAGGAGCTCAGAGTTTAGATGACCATCAACATGATTAAATACTTAGATTATAGATCCTCTTCTAATTCTGCACTCACATACTATACGCTGCACACATTGCTGACACAGATGTGCAAATGCACACTCAGCTTGTCCAGTCCCTGTACAGAAGTAGTTCCAATAGAATAGGACACTCTGCAGCAGGGGACACACATGACCTTATTGGTAAAATGACTTGTAATGAAAGACGTTTACTTCCACTGAAAGTTGGATGTTTGGAGATACAATGTTTCTGCATCACCGTCTTTACTCACATTGCTGTTTCTGTTTCTGAGTCTTTAAAGCTGTTAAAGCTAAAAACACAGATAGTCCTGTAAAGGTCACGTACGAGGGACAGATTTTGTCCTCCTAAAATGTCGGTATGGACACGTCCCTACTGTCCACATACAGACCCACGCAATTTAACATGATTCATAAATAAAAATCTGTCAGATACAAGTGATTAAACAGCACAGTCGGTGTTGCTGCACAGTCGGTGTTGCTGCACAGTCGAGGATGCTGCACAGTCGGTGTTGCGGAACAGTTGGTGTTGCTGCACAGTCGGTGTTGCTGCACAGTCGAGGATGCTGCACAGTCGGTGTTGCTGCACAGTCCATGTTGCGGCACAGTCAGTGTTGCTGTACAGTCTGTGTTGCTGTACAGTCGGTGTTGCTGCACAGTCGGTGTTGCGGCACAGTTGGTGTTGCTGCACAGTCGGTGTTGCTCCACAGTCGAGGATGCTGCACAGTCAATGATGCTGCACAGTCGGTGTTGCTGCACAGTCGGTGTTGCTGCACAGTCGATGATGCTGTACAGTCGGTGTTGCTGCACAGTCGGTGTTGCTGCACAGTCGATGATGCTGCACAGTCAATGATGCTGCACAGTCAATGATGCTGCACAGTCGGTGTTGCTGCACAGTCGATGATGCTGTACAGTCGGTGTTGCTGCACAGTCGGTGTTGCTGCACAGTCGATGATGCTGCACAGTCGATGATGCTGCACAGTCAATGATGCTGCACAGTCGGTGTTGCTGCACAGTCGGTGTTGCTGCACAGTCAATGATGCTGCACAGTCGGTGTTGCTGCACAGTCGGTGTTGCAGTAAATTCCGGGTTCGTTGTTAATGTTGAGATTGGAACTGATTATATTTAAATTTTACTCCACATTTGTGGGCAAATTGTTAAGCTGCTTGTTGTGACCGCCCTGCTCACAATCAGAATCCATCTGAAGTGGCCACGTTCACAAGTGCACATACAAGAACAGCGGCAGAGTAACCAACAACACCTCCACACAGGATCCCAACATTCAGACTTCAGACATCAGAGCTCTGACATTTCCTACAAACCAGAGAAGCTTTTCCTGTTCGGTACAGAACCTCCGTGCATTACCAGACTCTCGTTAACACTTATGTGTGCAGGTGTTCGTGAGTGTAACGCTGTAGGGAGGCACGTTCCTGAGGGCTGTAGATGAAACAGGTGATGAGCATCCAGAGGTGAACGGGGTTCTCTGGCTGTTGAGCTTTATTCTACCTTGTTTAAGGTGGTCACAGTGAAATCCGATGAGTTTAACGGGTCATTAAGTTTTAGCAGTACATGAACACGGTCTTCATTTCAGTTGACAGACTGTCCAAAATCAATGGAACTCCACGTCCCCTTTAAGTAGCGTTACTGCTCACACAGAGGTCTCGTGCTTGACCCTGTTCAATCTGCTGTTTTTGCTTCTCTGACCTTCAGTGGTCTGTTCTGTGTGTCCCAGGCAGTTGATGGAACACCGTTTGTACGGACACACTGCTTTAGGGTGTCAGTGTGTGTGGCCTGTGAGGTCGTTTGACAGCTGGGCGGGGTTTATGCTCATGGCCTTTTCACGCATGTGTGCAGATTCATTGATGTTTCTGGACACATATGAAGCAGCACGATTGTGTTTGAGAAGCAGGAAGGAGTGTGTGGAAGGATGGAGAAGAAACGCTCCGAGATCCCAGTTCATATGACCGTTGAATCGATCTCTGACCCGCTCTGCCCTCCTTTAACGGGAGGCTCACCCTCCCCTAACTGAGGCACAGCTGGTGCTGTAATAACCACCTATCCTGGATACGTTATATTCCTGCATTTAGGAAACATGATCCTACACCACACTCTTCAAGAGGATCCAACATATGGACCCCACACATGACAACATTCTCACAATGTTCCTGAACCAGTTTCTCCCTGAAAGAAACATCACACCCTTCCAGATTATACACCCAATCAAACGTCCAGCTGACGGCTTCCAGCCTCAAACCCTCACGGGAAGAAGAAGCCCAGAGGAGGAGAATGAAACCATGCTGGAGGAGCTTAACGGGGTAAACACACTGCACGTCCAGCTTGAGTTGAACACACTGATCAGTTACACATTGGAGCGGTGTCCAGACTGCGCTGGGGAAGATGGGAGGAGTTATATTAGATCATAGACTCCTCCCACACTAAAGGATAATGTCAGGAGAGTAACTTAAAGAATGACAAATAACAAAAAAGTAATGAACATTTGGGTTTTACTGTTTTTAGGACACTGTCAGAATAATTTATTCTTATTAATAGTCATAAAAAATCATCCTAAAATTCCTTTTCCAAGCTGTGAAGTATTTTAATCTTCATAAACTGTCTCCTCTAAATACCGTGTGATTTCCAGCTCAGACTAAAGTGGTCCAGAGACTAAATATCAATATGTTCATTCATGACCTCTGTATCCTGTATCGTGTATCGTGTATCTGTATCGTATCATTCGTGACCTCTGTATCATGATGTGTGTCGTGTATCTGTATCGTATCGTTCGTGACCTCTGTATCGTGATGTGTGTCGTTTTTCCAGATTCACGCAGATACTCAACCCTAACCATGTTCATGTGGAAGAGACGGTTAATGTCAGCTCTGTACAGCCGAGGTTTCTGCTGTAGTCCTGCTGAATGTGGTCTTTACAGTCAGTTCTAAAAAGTGGAAGCTGTTCTTCAGTGGAATTAAAGGCCTCCAGAACTGTTGCTCTGAGTAGGAATTTGGGTTCAGAGGGTGTTCGTTCTCGCGTTCTCTGTGTCTGATATGGGACGTGTCTGTCATTTCATCATCAGGGTGTTCTTCTGATCTGTAGTCTTCTATGAGTAATCCTCTGAAACCAGCTCTTCCTGTTCTACCCAGTCTACAGTTTCCCTGCCCTCGGAACTGTAAGCAGCACAAAGCAGAACTTCATTTGGTTAATTAACCAGCTTTTCCAATCCTACTCAATGTTACAACGTTACAATTACAGCGGGACGATGTGACTGTAAAACCTCGTATCTGTGTACGTATCAGAGAAACATGATGATGAAACGCAGCGACTGTAGATTTAAATAATAACCTTTAATTACAATGTTTCTACGACAGAATCTGAACAAGACTGGACTCTGTAGAGCGTCGTCCCTCCAGAACCGAACCAGTTCCACACAAACCCCCCCAGTTCACTCTTTACTGGGATTTAAAATATCGTATTGATGTTTCTGATATATATTGATATATATCGATATTTCTGATATATCAGCCCTGGTTACCAGATAAGTGTCCTAAAGGTGAGTTTTGGAAAGGCGTGTTCTGCAGTTTGGTGGTGTTCTTCCCTCTTTGTCCTTTGCTGTGTCAGATCTTGCCTTTCCTATACGTGTGACGCTGGGAATGTCTGGAATACTGAACACTGCAGCCCTGCCACGGTTCCACACATGAATACTGTGGACCAATGAAAGGACTGTTAGCAGGAATGTACAGTTTAGAGGAGCATTTTGTTGTGAGTGAGATGTTTGGATATGACTGTATCAGAAAGGCAGGTTCCTCAGTTTAGTAGGAGAAGCAGGAGCAGCCTGTAAGGAACTCTCTCTGCTGGATATCATTTATATTCACAGCCTGCTTATCCGGAATTCTCACATTCCTAAAGAAAGGGGAAGACCAAGCCCTTTTGCATTAGAATGGGTTTGGAAGAGACTGTCCTTCAGACAGAGAGCTCCTAGAGAACTGTGAGACAGAGCGTGAGACTGAAAGCAACAGTGAGAGTGAGACAGAGAGAGACTCTACCTTCCGACCAAACTGGTATCAGACTCACTGTTTCACACACAGACTGCACCATTAACGGTGAATATATCCAAACAGCAGGTTATACAGACTCGAGGTCAGACTCACTAGGGCTGACCGTAATCACCACCAGGGTCGAAACAGATAGTGTAAGAACATTTAGGGTCTATGAGCTTGCTGTGTGCACTCCACCTCTTTGTTCCCCACATTGAGACCACCTTGAAAAATCAGACTCTGAATAACCATTTAAAAAGTCTGGACGCAGCAGACATGCTGACCCTGAGAAGTGCTGAGTGAGGACACAGGAGGATCGATCCCCTTTGGTGCTACAGTGACCCCTCCACTCCATCAGAGAGGAGAACTAGAATAATACAGCCCCCCATCTCATTTTCCTCTATGACCCAATGATGTCATCAGCCCCGCCCCCTCTCTCTGATCAGTCAGAGTCTGTATGCAGGTTGATCGTCAGCCCCGCCCCCTCTCTCTGATCAGTCAGAGTCAGTATGCAGGTTGATCGTCAGCCCCGCCCCCTCTCTCTGATCAGTCAGAGCTGAATTACTTGCATATTCCATGCTCATACAGGGTCAGTCTGTAGGTTGTTATGATGTCTGTAGGTAACACTGAGACCTTTGGACGATGTGTGATCGGTGCAGCTGTGTATAAATCCTAGTTTGTTTACAGGGTTCATTTAAAAGGTGTCTCAGCGAGATCCATTTTACTGCAGTGATGAAGAGGACCAGGCCTCGTCTGCTTCATCCTCACATCCGAGATTAACCCAGAAATCCTGGGCATCCTGCTCACAGACACACGGAAACGAGCAATTACTGACAGCATCGCGGAGCTGGACACGGTTCTGTTACTGAGGTTTAAGGAGCTAATGGAGACACTGTTACACAGTGATGGCACAGCATGACGGTCAGGGAGCTGGTGATGGAGCAAGTGAAGGACAGTGCAGCAGTACGTTTCACGACGTCACTGCAGGTGGAAACCTGCTTCACAGTAGATCGTTCTCCTCCATCCAGTTTTGCACATTTTGAAAATTCACGTAAAAACCCTGACCTCTCTTTTACTGACCAATCACAGGCTTTAGTGCAGTGTCTTCGTTCAGAGTTTGCCCAACTGCCGTGTGGAAGCCGTGCAGAACGAAGCCTCTGAAGGACCCTAGTTTTAGGGTTAGTGTCTGTGGTTACACCCTCTACTCCACACAGCGTCCAGCTAATTTAAAGCCCTGGCCACTCTCTGGTCAGTTGGCACGGGTGGTCAGTGACTGGTGAAGCGACTGACCTACAGGTGCAGCTTTTTAATGGCTGCTGTAATCTTTCTGAAATGCTGAACTCAAACCCTGTCTTAAAAGGTGTCTCCTCTTCTAGAACTGTCTACAGCAGAACTGTTGGTGCTCCTAGCTTCATGGTGGACGTCCTGTGGGTGGTGCAGAGGTTTCAGCCCTCATTAGGTGGTCATTGCTCGTCCTGTGTCTCTGAACTGTAGACACCGCAGCCATAAAGAACGGCTGCATGCGTCTGCAGAGACCCAGTTTTGAGACTGAGTGGTCTGGATCTGGGTTACTGGTTGTTCTCCTCTGCTGGCTCAGTTTCCAGTATTGTAAAGAGCTTATCTAAGAGCAGAGCAGCGATGCAGAAGTGCGGCAGCTTTTCACCGTGATTACAGCCTAAAGCTAGCTTATTCAGGTGAGTGTGATGGCGGGTGCCTGTGCCAAAGCTCTTGCTTTATCCTGCCAGCGGTGTGCCAGTTGTGGTTTAACGTGTTTCCCGGCAGTAATGGAGACAAAACGGCCTGTTAAACGCTGACGATCCTCCGCTTCAGAGCTGCTTTTGTACTTTTAGCAGCAGATCAAACTGATTTACTGGCATTTTGATCAACAACCGTTAATATCAGATCAGGTCGAATACAGCTGTGATCCAAACCTGAGAGACTGTACACACGTCTTTCTTTACAGTGTACTGATTATTGCTGGAGTGTTTAAACCCTGTGTCCACTCACTGTCCACTCTATTAGACACTCCTACCGAGTGTCTCCACCTTGTAGATGTAAAGTCAGAGACAGAAGCTCATCTGTTTCTGCACAGTTTGTGTTGGTCGTCCTCTAGTCCTTCATCAGTGCTCACAGGACGCTGTCAGCTGGACATTTCTGGTTGGTGGACTGTTCTCGGTCCAGCAGAGACACTGAGGGGTTTAAACACTCCAGCAGCACTGCTGTGTCTGATCCACTCGTACCAGCAACACACACTAACACACCACCACCATGTCAGTGTGACTGCAGTGCTGAGAATGACCCACCACCCACATCATATCTTTTAAATGAATACTAATATTATTATTATTATTATTATTATTATTATTATTATTATTATTATTATTATTATTAATAATAATAATAACAACAATAATATAATGATAGTAATATTATTAATAACAATAATGATAATATTAATGATAATAATAATAATAATAATTATTATTATTATAATAATAATATAAATAATAATAATAATAATGTTAATTGTAATAATAATAATAATATAATGATAGTAATATTATTATTAATAACAATAATGATAATAATAATAATATTAATTATAGTATTAATAATGATAATATTAATAATAATAAATATCCCAGTACGCGCTGAAGGCCGTGTCGGTCGTTTCTTGCTGAATATGCAGGTTGTATGGAGTTGTAAAGTCCTTACAGAAAGGTCAGCGTGTGAGTAATGCCAGATAACGAGGCTGTGGGTTAGAAACGGAGGATGAAAGGCAGTGGTCTCCACTTCTGACCGCACTCAGCCTGTTTCTCACCACAGCTGCGTCAGTGAAAGCTCCATAAAACCAGCCTCCACCGCATCTGCAGACCCGTCCATGCCCATCAGATGAAGTCACAGCCTGCCCGAGGTCTCGGCACTGCGGCTTTAAGCTGATCCGTCCTGCTGCCGACCAGTGGAACAAATGAAAGCAAGGCAGCCGCAGAACTCTGGCTCTGTCGCCTCGGAGGCTTTGAAGAACGTTGATGGAGTGCGATACTCCGGAGTTATTTAACTTCAGTGTCTGATTAAACAAACACGAAGAAGCAGAGCTTTCTGTTGAACCTCCTGGATCTTCCCTGGAGAACCACAGACATGAAGGTAAAGCAGAGGCCCAGAAGCACACTTCACGAGAAGCCTCTTGATTCCCGGATGATTGTTCAAGATGATCCTGCAGTGCAGGACAGAATCCGGGCCGGCTAGTGTGGGGTGGACACTGATACTCTGGTGTGAAACATGGTGCTCGTTTCTGAAGGACCGTCAACAAATGAGAGCTGAGTTGCACTGACCTTTTTGGTCAGCAGGGCCCAGACATACTGTAACACAAACCCACACACACACACACACACACACACACACACACACACACACCAAGATAAGACGTGCTTATCTTTTTTCAGATTAATATTTGATATCTTTGAGCTGTTAGTGTCGAGGTATCAGAGATCAGATCATAAAGTACAGATGGGCTTCAATAAGCAGAGGATCGGACACTTCAGCATGCGTTAGTGTTACGTTTGTTTAACGTATGTAAGGACGTATGAGGTCCACACTGAAACGTGAAGTTTGTGTGTTTTCACTTTTGAGCTCCTTTTCCAGAATGTGAAACTCTTCCCACACGCCGTTATTTTCCTGTGTGATTAACAGAGATTCCTGAGAGGGTTTGAGGTTCGGATTCAGGAGAGATGATGTAGTGTCGGGACTCACACACAGGAAAGTTGGAATTGTGGTTATTTTTGGGGTCTCTCATTTTTAAAGATCAGATAGGAGTTCTAAATCCTGGCGCCGTGCGTCCGTCAGCGAGGCTGAGAGAGACTCACTTCAGCAGTCTTCTGGCATCTGGGGGGCTTCAGAGCGACGCTGTGCACAGGAATGTTCCAGCTAAGCAGAAGAGCTCCTGTGGTTTGGCCTGTTGCATATGAAGTGTGGACAGCTTGTGATTTGAAGGCCCATATTATAGAAATATGATATTTCAGAATGAGACCGTTTATAAAGTTTAAAATGAATTTAAAACTGATCAGCTAATGTTTTCAATCCGTTGCATTTTATGTCACCAAAACACATCCGTCAGCTTTTTGAGAGAAGAGCAGTACAGTCGGTCAGAACCGAGGTCATATATCCGAGTTCCTGAGTTCTGGAAAACGATTGGACGTTTTCCTGTTTGTCTCAGCTGGGAATGAACGATTTCTTTAAGAGTTCATCAAAAAAACATTAAGCAGGGTTACAGATTTTAAAAGCAACACACACACACACACACACACACACACACACACACAGAGTTCACTCTGAAGGACACATTTTACACATTCATTTCTGGACAAGCTGAGAGATCCAGAAGCACGTGGACGAGGCAGTAAAGCGCTGCTGTTTTTACACTAATATGACTGGGTTCCGCAGTTCTAGATAGAGCCTTGTGTAGCGCAGCCGCAGCGTTCCGGAGATGCCGTTCTCTCTTCTCCAGTCAGTGAGCATCAGCGTGAGTCTGAAGCTGCTGTTTTAATGTGCAGCCGATGCAGATTTAGGTCATACTAACGTTCAAACTGCACAGAGGCCTGAGTCACGTCATGCGTGTTGGGTGGCGTGACTTTATCCTTCACGGGAAAATGGACCACAGCGCGTTTAGACATTCTGAGAAGAGCAATCTCACAGACCAGCTCCATCATCACTGATATCCTGGAAAATGAAACCTTCTATATCAGTTTTAAAGGCATGGAATCAAAAACAGCCCATTTAATTCAGAGGGATAAAGACGGGTCAGTAAGCCCCTCAGATAGCTGGACCGTGTTGGGGGCAGTGCAGGAGGGCTTATCTGAAGGGTTTGTCTTGCAGCACAGAGAGCAGTGGAGTTGGTGAATATGTGGTTCTGCACTGATGGTATCGTTTTCCATGGTAACAGTGAGGATTATCTGCGATTGAGGCTCAGCGCTTTTCCCGGGAACCTCAGGCAGGGTTTGATACACGGCGCCGGCGGCTGATACTGCAAACATTCTGATGTTCATCTGATTTATATCCGTGTGACTCACGGCCAGATTCACTGCAGGGAATCCGGTTCCGCTGTAAACAAATAAAGCGTGTAAAGAGGAATTTAGGTCAGCAGGTTCTAATTCAACACTGAAAGCCAAGAAGAGACCACGCTGAGGTTCTGTCACGGCGCAGTGATTCTCAAAGTGTGGTCTGTGTGGCACAGGTGGGACACAAAGCATCCCAGTGTGGTGTCCACGTCCAGTCTGTATAGAACTACAAGGTGGTCCTGTGAGGTCAGAGGAGCTGATAGAGTGGACAGTGAGAGTAGAAACACGCAGGTGGTCATAATGTTGATCAGTGTATATCAAAATCAAAGGAGTTCACCTTACGACGGTGGAGTAACATGCAGATGTTTACAGTGTTTATGTAAAATGTTGTGAACGTTCCAGAAGAAGAACCCTTATCCGTAATCAGAATAAGAACAGTGAGCTGACAGGAGCAAACATGCCGGGGCAGAATTCTTCCTCCGAATGGTTGTAACTTACCAGGGTGAGGCATCAATTCTGCTTTGACATGAATTCCATTTTCTTCTCAACAGCAGCTTTTCTTTCTTGTCTTCTCCAAGGCTGTAGGCATCTGCCAGAGCTGAGCATTCCTGAAGGTGCTGCTCGTTGAGATCAAAATGATTTGATGTCTGTTAAAAATAACTCGTCTTGTCTCTGGAGAATCCTCCAGAAGAGCAGAAGTTGCCTCAGATGAACCAAAAGGCAGGAGAAGGTTCTGTTACCTTTGATGTGCTTATTGACTTCAGTGGAGGGTTCAGCTGCTGGAGTCCTCTCTGAACATTGTGAGATGTCATTTTTAGAGTCGCAAAGACGTGACACACTATGTGACCCAGTTGCCACTCACATCTTTCTGATGGTAGTTGTTTCTACTCTGATCAGAGTCTGAGCTGACCGTTCTGGAGACAGTTGTGTTGAAGTTTCCCTTTAGGAGGAATTCCTTTCATGTGTGCTGAGACCCATGAAATGATCTTCTGGTCTTCTGTAGGATTAAAAGAATGTGCTCCAACTACAGAACTTCTTAAACTTTTGGAACTCCAGCCCAACGTTGCGGGATGTCAGTCACACATACTAGATATTGTTATTTTTAGTAGATCCTATACCAGGATCTCCTGGTTTGAAGTTCTGTTATTTTGGAAGCACTCATTTGTATTTAAGCTCCACTAAAATGTAACTGTTCTAAGCTACACCTAATATATACTGGGTATACTGGTCATATGTTCTTCTCTCCACTCTTCCAATATGGTTCAAGTATGTTAGTCTGAGCTCCTGAACAATAAACACATTAAAGTCTTTAAATTATTCCTGTAATGCAGGAGGAACCTGGAGAACCCAGAGGAACCCGCACAGGTCACTGTATGGTTTTGTAGAGCTCATCTATTTCAACGTTTTACATTTTATACTGAATCAAAAATCTGATCGGGAGTTCTTCCTGAATCTCGCGACTGGAGCTCCTGCTGCTTTGAGAGAGAACAGGCTGAAAGACACCGTAACCTCTTTGGTATCCAAGACGGAGACGTTTAATAAACACTGCGTCGGAGACGTTCTCATAATCAGGAGATGTTGATGTTGTACTTACGTTGTAATCATATGTGTTTTTATTATATACTGCACATCAATCAGGCGGGTAATGGATCAGGAATTGAATTGATCTCAGTCTAAACACTGACGAAGTCCAGGACGGAGAACTCGAGTCTTCGTTTGCAGATCTCCCTGGAAATGTGGTGGCAGGGACAGCATGCAGCTCTATGATTGCTCGGTAATTATATGCAGTATGCAAATTCACCTTCTCCCCGATCAGCCCATTGGTCACGTGGCTCACAGTGAAAACACACAACAGTCATTTACAGTACAAACATTCAAACATGAGAACGTGAGAACGTGAGAACGTGTGGTATGAGCCTGGAGAGTAGAAGCCCCGAAGGCATTGTCTGCCGCCCACCAGTCGACACACCTCCGTAACAGTGTTCCCTGTACGTACTTGTCTGCACACAGAGTAAGATCAGACATGTCACCTCGAGTGTCAGGCAGTTACAGAAGGTAAGAAACCTGTTAGTGGCTCTGAAGAAGAAGATGAAATGTTCTTGTATCTCTTGAATAAATGATGTGAAAGACGGCAGCAGCAGAACACAGCAGAACACACCATCTGTACTCCGGACTACTGTGATTAGACCGTGTGTGTGGGGGGGTTCTCACTCTGTGTGTATGGAGGAACCCACTTTACTTGTTTCCTACACAATAGATGGCACTGTCTTGTCACAGACCTGAGCTCCCCTCAGACAGAGAGACGAGACGTAACGAGACAGAACAGCCTGACTGGCTGAAATGCCTTCAAAGAAACACTGTGTGTTATCTGACAGTAGAACCATCAAGGTCACGTCCGTTTAGTGTACGTTGAGTTGACGGTGTAAACACTGTGGCAGGCCTAGCATCGCCTGATTGGACAGCTTGGGAATGTGCACACCTGTACCCTGGTTCACATGTTCATGTGAGACATTCCATTTCTGAAGTGGACATTTAACATTCCTCAATACATCATAGAAGGCATTACCACCCACAGTGGACAGCAGGGTGGTGGTTAATGATCAGGACTGGTGTCCATACACAAAGACAGGTGATAGAAATCACATCCACCTTCAGTGCAGGAGCCCCACACACACATCCCACAGCTCAGTGGTGGTGGTGGTTCCACACTGGTTTGGGGTATGTTCTCATGGCACGGGTTGTGTCCACTTGTCCGCTTAAACACATTATTGACTGCTTTTGCTATGTGGACTTCATGGACTGCCACAGTGACGGGATGTTCAGCAGGATGATGCTCTGTACCATCAGGACCAAGTTGTCGGAAAAGCTTCAGAGACACTGTCCATTATTGTCTGGATGTTGGTCAGCTCTAACCTGCGCTGGACTTTCTGCATTCTGAAAACTGAAATGACCATGACCTGATTTTCTGTTTGAATGTTAATGTCAGTACTCCTGAGACGAGGTCCTCGCTGCTCTTCATTTGGGGTCTGGCAGGATATTTATAGAATGTTCTGGAAGCTGTGACGTGTGCAGGGACTTAGCTGGGAGAATGTAAGTGGGGTTACGGGTCAGCGACCTCAGTCAGGTCATACCTGCCCTCGTAGGCTGAAAATGGGAGGATTTGAGGGATGGATAATTCAGGACAATGCAGACGTACATCAATCAGCTGAAATATTCTGCTCACTGTTCTCCATCCCGCTCCATTCTGACCCAGTACCGGTTCCCGGGCCTACAGAGCTCTGGTACGGGCTGTCAGACGGAGAGGTCAGATCCTGTCCACAGTATCTGTGACTTTGTGTGAACTGGAGGGGAATCAGCTGAAGCTTTAGGTTGATCTGCTCTCGCTGCTCAGAACTGCTCCTCAGTGTTCCTCTCTTGGTTTTAGTGGACTGTAAATATTTCATTCTGCCAGTGGAGGTGAACCCGTCCACCCTGAGGGTATATGAGGGGAGACTGCTTTACCCCTGACTGCACTGCACACAGCCCGTCCCTCAGCGCCAGGTCCTGTCAGATGTTGTTAGTGTGATGCTCGCTCATGCTCTAACGCGATGTCTTTGATGTGATAGCAGTTCCACATCTTGCCGTTACGTTTCCATGGTTCTGCTAATGTGCAGTTAGTTCACCTGGCAGGATCCGTCGCTGTGTCACGGTGGGACAGGATCCCCCATGTCGGGACGTGTTCGTGCTAGCGTCACAGGTAAATAGGCGTGCAGAAGTTTGGACACCCCTGGTTAAAACGAGTAAAGCAGGTTGAAGATGATCTTCAAAAGCATACAGTTAAAAATCAACACTTAATTTTAAACCAAAACACTTTCAGTTCCTGTTTGAGGGATTTTCTTCCTCACAGTCTTCAGTTCGAGAGATTCCTGGGTCGTCCTGCCTGCACTGCTCTTTTGAGGTCCAGCCACAGATCCAGTGATGTTCAGAGCAGTGGACTGTGAGGACCACGGGAGACCTTCAGCTGCTCCTCTGTTTATAGAACCTTCCAGCTTATTTTTACAGACGCTGTTTTTTGCTTTGAGCAGCAGATCTCAGACAATGTGACGTGTTTAAAACTGTGATACATTTGGAAAATAGTTTTTTAATTCAGAATTAGAGGCTGCGTTCCCAAATCTGTCCTACGAAAACTGAACCATCTTAAGAGAAGAACAATGTTTATAAGAGTCTTAATTCTGCAATTTGAGTTTTGTTAATTCGGTTAAATCTGTATAAACATTTCCAGTAAAGAAGAGCAGAAGAGGATGTTTATTTTCCGTCCACATGAACAGAAACGATCCTTCAGAAGATCTGAGACGAGCGTGAGGCTTCCCTGATACCGACTCTTTAAAGGACATTTATTAAAGATGTTTCAGAGAAAATAGAAAATAATGTTCTTAAGATTATTGATCTTAAACCTTTTTGAAGTTCAGAAGAAAATCACATGTAAGAAGAATTCCTTTCTTAAGACACCGTAACTGAACAGTTTGTACTCATCTGTCAGTCTCTGTCTCTGTCTTTCACTGTGGGGACGTTTTCAATCAGTCGTCCATCACCCCTTCAGAGACTGACCACAGGACTCCCCTGCAGCCCCTTTACACTGGCTGCCCACCTTCCCATCCTGCCCAACACACACCCATCATTACAGCAGACGAGGGGTCCAGTGTCCCCTTATCAATAATGTAGGAGTAGTTTGTCCAGAGGAGGAGGGGTCCCCCCTTCGTCCCCCTGGTTCCTCCCGAGGTTTCTGCGTCCAGCTGTGAGGGAGTTTGTCCTGCACTGGCGCCCGTTGTCTCAGCAGGGGTTTGTCTTTGTCCTTTGTTTTGTGTGTTTTTGATCATCTTATTTTTGAGCTCTTTAAAGCTGCTTTGAGACGTCAGAATTAAAAAAAATGTGATTGGATTTGATTTAAAGTATGTTCGTCAGTATGTCTTTGATATCTTTCTCTTGGCAGACGTGTTGTAACTGTCCCGTCCCAGAACCCGATCTCTGGGGGTTGGTGTTGCGTTCTGTAGCTGATCGGTGTCTGATCTGGTGAATGAGGTCAGGCTGGATGGAATGCATCTTCACTCCCTCTGCTCCTGCTCCCACATGCTGCAGTAATTGACTCGATGTCCTGCGAGCACACACCCATCTTTACGTCCTCCCTCCCCGTCTTAAAAACATGCAGCTGGACTTTCATACTGAACACGAGCTTGTGCTGAACATCTGCAAAGCGACAGTCGAGGTGTGTGACTCAACGTGAGCACCTTGCAGTGAATGGGTTCATATTGAATAAAACCCCCTTTAAGGTTAAGAGATGTTTGGAGTATGAAATGAATCTGTCCTGCAGCACCTTCTGTGTTTTATAGCAGCTCATTATTTCCTCAGCTGGAGACCATCAGGAGGTCCAGAGCTTCTCGGTACCTTCAGCTACAGCTGTCAGGAAACAGGCATTGTGGGCTGGGAGAAGCAACTTTTAGATGAAACAGTGGAACCGAGCTGGGTGACGTGAACGGATCAGTCTGGTTCTCCTCTTGTAAATGATGTTCCGGACAGTGGAACGGCTGATTTCTAATTGTTCCGAGATCTTTTTAAATCTCTTCTCAGACTCATCTGCATCTACAACCTTCTTTCTGAAGATCTCAGAGAGCTTCTTTGGATCTGACCATGATCATCCTCACAATAAAATGACATTTCTATTAATGATGTTTATAAATGAAGACGTTTCTTCAGTCGTGTGTGTTTTGTTGTATCACCTCCATCTCTCAGTGTAGTTACAGTGAAGATCAGATGTCCAGATGATTAATGTTAGTCAGAGGTGTTGATGGGGTGTTATGTCTTCGTCACGTGACTGTATTTCCACGTATCTTCAGGTTATAGCTTAATTTCAGGCTAATTTAGAAGCTCAGATGCAGCACAGAAGAGACCTGCTGGAGCCTCAGCTGTGACTGGAAACGAGTCTTCCACCTGTCTTCTCCTCTTGCTGGAGGGTGGCTACTCTTGCCTCTCACACCACCGTGAAGGAGGCGTAACCCTCGCAGCCCATATGGCCCGTCCTGAAGACCGGAGTGAGTGACCCAGAGCTGGAGCAGCGAACAGCAGCAGTGGAACTGGGTCATAGTGTTGTTGATTCAATTGGAAGCGACAAAGCGAGAGGGACGGAGTCGTGGACGCGCTTCCCTCTTGTCCATCTGCGTCACTCCTCTACACATACACATATGTGTTTACACACACACTAACACACACACACACACACACAAACATACAGGAACACACACTGACACACACACACATACACTGCAGTGTGTCTCTCTGCACTCAGTAAATGTGTAAATGTAGTGTGTAGTTTAAAATATGGATGGGAGGATCTCCTCGATCTCTAATATGGACGGCACAGACACTGACCTACCTGTCTGACCTACCTGTCTGACCTACCTGTCTGACCTACCTGTCTGACCTACCTGTCTGACATTGCAGCTCTTAGAGTAGACTGATTAGCCATAACATTATGACCCCCTCCTTATTTCTATTCTATCAGCTCCTCTGATCACACAGGAGCTCTTTGTGGTTCTATAATTCCAGACTGTAGTTCATCTGTTTCTCTGCAGACTTTATTCTCCTCCTTTCACCCTGATCTTCAATGATCAGGACCCCACAGGACCACCACAGAGCAGATATGATGTGGGTGGTGGGTCATTCTCAGCACTGCAGTCACACTGACGTGGTGGTGGTGTGTTAGTGTGTGTTGCTGGTACGAGTGGATCAGACGTGGATCGGCTGTGTGGAGTGTGAACTGATGTGTCTGGTTTTAGGTTGTGGTGGGAAATGTGCGTTTGGACACTGGTGTGAGGTCTTCGCAGATCCAACCTGGATGCAGGACCTGCAGCCTTAATCGGCTTGGGCACTGGCCTGAGGTCCGCCGACCAGATGAGGTTAGATTAGAAGGCCACAGGGGAACCAAAGAGGATTAGCTGCAGTCCAGCTTTGCCTTCCTGTCCACTGCTGAAGTTTTTTATTCTGCCATTAGCTAATGTCCCTGTGCAGAGGATCACGGTCAGATAGCTGCTGCCTGGGGGACCAAAAAACACTGGACACAGTGACGGTCTTCTGACCGATGAACGTGCAAACACTTTCAGTCATTGGCTGTTGGGGATAAGCTCCACCCACTGAGCATATTCTGCATGTCCACTAGGTCAGAAAAACACACTCTTCTGTCAAAATAACATCCTGGCATCTGGATTGGCTAATGCAAAAAATGATGGACAGTTTGTTCTAATCTGCGATTGGTCAATACGAAATGTGATTGATGGCAAAGAGTCACCTGATTGGTTGATATAACGATGATGCCAGTCCCCGCCCCTGTCGGGCTCCAGCGATCGCCTTCCCCATTGTCCAGGAGAGGTCAAAGTTGCAGGTTGTTGTTGACCAAATGCCAATGATCCCAGTAGACAATGACTGACTAGATCCCACCGTCCCGTCAAAAATGGGTCCAGAACTCAGTGTTAAAAACAACAATGAAGATCTTTAACTGATTATTAACGTAATTCTACATTAATTCTAAAGAGATGATTTATTACAGAACTGTTCTGTTTACAGATCTGCTTTACGCTCCTGATATTAATAACAGTCCTCTCTTACAGAATGTCCTCTTTTACAGAATGTCCTCTCTTACAGAATGTCCTCTTTTACAGAATGTCCTCTCTTACAGCATGTCCTCTCTAACAGAATGTCCTCTCTTACAGAATGTCCTCTCTAACAGAATGTCCTCTCTTACAGAATGTCCTCTCTAACAGAATGTCCTCTCTTACAGCATGTCCTCTCTAACAGAATGTCCTCTCTTACAGAATGTCCTCTCTAACAAAATGTCATCTTTTACAGCATGTCCTCTCTAACAGAGTGTCCTCTCTTACAGAATGTCCTCTTTTACAGAATGTCCTCTCTTACAGAATGTCCTCTTTTACAGAATATCCTCTCTTACAGCATGTCCTCTCTAACAGAATGTCCTCTCTTACAGAATGTCCTCTCTAACAGAATGTCCCCTCTTACAGCATGTCCTCTCTAACAGAATGTCCTCTCTTACAGAATGTCCTCTCTAACAGAATGTCCTCTCTTACAGCATGTCCTCTCTAACAGAATGTCCTCTCTTACAGAATGTCCTCTCTAACAAAATGTCATCTTTTACAGCATGTCCTCTCTAACAGAATGTCCTCTTTTACAGAATTTCCTCTCTAACAGAATGTCCTCTCTTACAGCATATCCTCTCTAACAGAATGTCCTCTCTTACAGAATGTCCTCTCTAACAGAATGTCCTCTCTTGGTTATGGATTCTGATTTTGGGTTCAATTCTGATGCCAAACAAATTATTAACAACAGATGTTCATCACATGTTTTGCATTATTGTTACATAGGGACACACCCACACAGTGTGTGTGTGTGTGTGTGTGTGTGTGTGTGTGTGTGAGAGTCAGTGTGTGAGTGTGAGTGTGTGTGTGAGTGTGTGTGTGTGTGTGTGAGTGTGTGTGTGAGTGAGTGTGAGTGTGTGAATGTGTGAGTGGGTGTGTGTGTGTGTGTGTGTGTGTGTGAGTGTGTGTGTGTGTGTGTGTGTGTGTGTGTGTGTGTGTGTGTGTGTGTGTGTGTGTGAGTGTGTGTGAAGCCAGGAAAAGAATAAAGGCTGACAGAAGAAGCGTCTTTTAGTTTGAAACTGTAAGAATCGACTGAATGTTGGGAAGAAAAATATTCATTTAACCATTAAACAGTCTGTGCTTTAGTGACAGTGTTGTGGCTGGGTTTGTAGTGTGTGTTCACTCTGTTCCATTTGGGACAGTCCCTCCCCGTGAATACACAGAGACACAAAGAGGGCAGAGGGCTGAGTGTGGGAGGTGCTGGTCGTGCTGATTGGTTGTGGTGTGGTAATTTGGTTGATGATCAGATGGTGAGTCTGTTTTTCTGTAGGTCGTGGCTGATTCTTCACCCTGTTTCTCCTGTTTTTTGCAGACGCTTCTTCAAACTACATTCGTCAGCTGGAAACCCAGGTACGGATGATTGAGGATGACAACAGTAAACATCTGTCACAGGTCTGAACTCTTCTGTTTTCTGCTCCATTTACAAACATCAAACAAACAGGCTTTACGCTGAATAATTCTATGCAGCAGTACGACTGTGCCGATACTGACCTTATATCAGTCATTGTGCTGACGGTGACGTCACCCATTGTATGTCGCAAAGACACCACATTTCCATCCAGAATGTTTGGAAAAGGGAACTAAAAAGAACTCGTGTCAAAGCCGCATTCCAGCTCCGGTGTGGGAACATGTTCTGACCGTGTGAGGAGACCGCATTAATGCGAGGGATTAACCGGTGTTGTGCTGACCATCGATATGTGCAGCACTGTCCTGCGCTGACCCACAGATTTGAATGTTTCCTGCTTTTCCTGATTCTTCTGTTTTCCTCGGGGGCCGTATACAATCAGACCGTACTGTGATTATTACTGTAAATATAATCATGATTTCTAATAATGGTCCCCTCAGTTACCTTGTTTTTACCATAACCGTGTGATTTAGGCTCCAAACGTCCTGCCTGTACGTCTGCTGGGAGCCTTTTCTGATACGCTGCTGTTAGTTGATGGAAACACACTGTGGAGCAGAACTTCCACAAGGGGGCGCAACTCCATCCACACTGTGTTTAAAACAGGGCTTTTATTTGATTTGTTTTATTTATGCAGGATATTTAATAAATTCATAATGACAATATTATCATTTTTCACAGTGGAATTAGTTTGTTTGTACACACGTTTGCTGTGTTGGGGGGGTGTTCAGGAGGGTTCCACTGCCGGAGGGGTTCAGGTGAAGGCTGATGTGGCTGTTGTTTAGAGGTCAGTTGAACTGTAACGTTGCGGTTGTGTCTCTTGTCCTCTCCAGCCCTGTAGCCGGTACAGCTTATCTAAGATCCCAGTGAAGGTAAATCTTCCTGCGTCGTCCTGACCTGCTGTGAATGGCGCTTCTGAAGACCTGTCTTTTCCACTCTGTCTCTCTGATGGTGGTTCTGTCTCACCTCTCGACTGAGCTCTGAATCAGCATGATAATCGCCTGTGCAAACCTATGCTTTTGCTTTTCCTCCGAGGATCCGGAGATCAGGTGCATGACAGGAAGTGCTTGTCCTCCATGT
>CM067511.1:34053606-34061106 GCA_034509495.1 Acestrorhynchus altus | reverse complement strand
AGTGTGTAAACGAGGTGGTCATAATGTTTTGGTTGATTGATGTATATAAAGCATAATTTCTATTTGGATCAAACGTGAGGTCTTTGAAGAAAGATCTGAAGGACAGGCAGGTTGTATATATCCTTTTCCCTCCATCACTCTGTTCAGCAGGGTGATGGGAGTGCTTAATCAGGTTCTCCATTACTGTAGAACGAGTGTGGCCTGCTCTTCACTGATGTGGGACATGGCTCCTGCAGGATCGGTCAGTAAATAGAATTCATAAGCATCTCTTTCCTCAGAGCAGATCGAAATGAATGGTCAGTCTCGCTGTTTCGGACCTCCTGTCTCATGTGCTTGGGTTGTTCTTTGAACCTGTGCACGTGTTTTGTGGTATTTTGTAGGCGAGTGTCGAGGGGGTTTCTGAATGAGCGGTGTAATCAGATCTCCATCTCACCAGCATGGCCAGTGTTTTATCTGTTTCCAAAACAAACGTTTGTTACAATCAGGCCGATGTTTTTAAAAAGGAGATGATGTTTACATGGTTTTCTGTGAATAAACAACTACTTCCTTCCAAAGGTTTTCTGTGCTTTCTTATCACATTAGTGAGAGTTCAGTGGATTATTAGTGTGAACTATTCAAATACAATTGACTTCCTGTCTTTCAGTATCTTCTGGCTCGTCCATGTGATCTTTCTGGAGAGCAGCAGCTTCTTGCAGGCCTCTCATGCTCACCATTGTTGTTCAGTGTTCTCCTGATGGTGGAACATTAACACCTGGTTGAAAACACCTGAGTCTAATTTCACCTTCAGATGATCTGCTGATCCTAAAGGTTCACACTGTTCTACTCACAGATCTGGAACCTTGGATCAGTTTCCTCCAGAAATAACTGATCAGAGTCTACTTGATCTTCTTCTCTAAGTGATTAGATGATTATCATTCTTATTGTTTGAGTTTCATTAACCAGACTGTGCTTTTAGTGACTCCACTAAAGCTCCTCCTCCTGCAGGCTTGGAATGGAGCTCTCCACCCTACGTGTCCACTTTCAGCATTTGTGATCAGTAGTATCAGTTCCACTAAAGCTCTATTTCACCGTTTATGGATTAGAATTCCAGAGTTTGTGACCTTTTGGGAATCATTTCAGTTTCTGCACGAACAGTGTATGAAGAGGGACTGGATGTTTCTGGGAAGTTCATTGAAAGGGCTGGTCCACCAGCTTAAAATACACGAGCTGGCCGGACTTTACACCCCAGCAGGGAGTCTGGTTCAGATGTGTCCCAGGCGTGTCCAACCGGGAGGAGGGAATGCTTTGGAATCCTCTCGGATGAGCTGGAAGAGGTGGCTGTGGAGAGGTAGGTCTCAGCGTCTTAAACAACTCCTCCCCTCTCTCTGATCAGTCAGAGTCTGTATGCAGGTTGATCATCAGCCCCGCCCCCTCTCTCTGATCAGTCAGAGTCTGTATGCAGGTTGATTGTATGTATATTTTGATCTGGTAGTTAGTTATGATGTGTATCATGTCTGTAAGTTACTCTGATCCTGATATGAAGCCTAGAAAGTGCTGATCTTGGATGTTTAGTGTTCCCTTCATTATTTTGAGCTCTATTTAGATCTGCAATTCCCAATTTCCTGACGAGTGTAGTACACTTCACTGGGAGTGGAGTTTAATTTGTGATGAACTCTGTTTTCTTCCTTTTCATGGTATTTTGATGTCTGTCTTTGAGGTACTGTCGCCCCCTACAGGGTGAGCATAGTAATGAAAGTGCTTTTCTGTCTTTATTTCATAAACGTTTTGTATACAATTCCCATGTTTGAGTGGACAGACCCTGAGACAGCTGGAATATCGAGGAGAGATTTATGGAAAGCAGGAAAATGCAGGCAATGTGACAAAGTATGGAGGAAAACCTTTATTACTGTAAATGCCAAATGAAAACAAACAGGTGAACAATGCCATTATATCTGCTTCTAGACTAAGGCACATCTGGAGAAGCCTAAATGAAGATGTCTCCAGTCCTCATCATAAGACGTATTTACAAAATGTGCTCTTGTTCAGACTTTGCTATGAATCAAGCTGACGACGAACGAATGTTAGTCTCCAGATGAACAGCATCAACAAAGGAAACAAAAACAAACAAACAAAGCTACCAATTACACATAAGGTTTATGACCAGTGGCATCACCTGGCCTGGGTATTTAACGAGCCCAGAACAGAACAAAAAGTGGGTCTATTCACAGTCAGGCCACGTCCCCGTTTCTTACATTTAATATCTGTACAACTGGCAAGTCATGTTACCAAACAGGGTGAACATTTCCTCCACAAGCATGTACGGAACGCGTGTACCTCTCTAATAAAATGACGTTTCAGGAAACGCCTTCGTCTGAGGTGTCTTCAAGTCAAGATCATGTCTAATGTTGGTAGGTGGTAAAAAAAATAAGCACTTAACAGTTACAGTTTGGTTTAGAATAAAAAGAGTGCAAAGGGAATTACATATGGAGGGATTAATCCAGGTTCTAGCAGTACACACTGTGGTTCTGGATCAGGACTGTCGTTCTATACTAATCTAAACCAGATTTCAGTGAGTTCGAGTTCATGAAGCCTGAAAATTGCTCTCAGAAGTACAAAGACTGTTCTGAGAGGAACCGGTCCTGGATGCGCCGCCCGGACGACGTCACAGATATAACAGAACGACTTCTGAACATGAGGTTTCTACACCTACATCCTTACAACAGAACACAGGCAGAACTCATACAATCACGACACGACCTTGCTGAGGACACGTTTGGTGGAATGGTGTTTAGAAACAGTAGATTCTGCCCGTCCATCTCTCATTCTTTGCACCCCTTACACTCTTCTGATTTTTCATCTCATCCAGGCTCCACGGTTCATCCCAGACACCGGTGGCATGCCAGGGGGCATGGGTACCTGTGGCTGGCCTGGGGGCACTGGTGGAGGGGGATATCCAGTGGGAGGCAAACCCATTCCTGGGGGAGGAACTGCATGACCTGGTGGCATGCGGGGGGGTGGAGGAGGGTAACTGTGATTGTAGCCTGGTGGGGGGTAGGAAGGTGTGGGCGGTGGGAGGTTGGGAGGTGGGTAATTTGCAGGTGGTGGAGGGCCAGGTGGAGGAGGGTTTGGAGGGGGGTACACGTGTGGGTGGTAAGGCATTGCATATGAAGGGGGCATAGGAGCGTAGGATGGTGTTTCGGTTTTCATCATAGACTGCAGGCTTTGGTAGCCCTCACCTGACATATAAGAACTGGAAGTGGACATGCCCATGATGTAGCTAGAGGGGGGTGGGGGTGGTGGGCGATGAGGCAGAGGCGGTGGAGCTCCATGGGGCAGAGGAGGTGCCTTGGATAAGTCGGAGTCAGCTGAGGCTGCTGGTTCCACCTCTGTGGGAGGGGCTGGGGCTGAGGGTGGTCCTTTGCGATCTGAATGAAGAAATATTTCGTTAGTAAGGGGAGACAGGAGATCAGGAAGACCTTCTCAATGTCTGTACGTTTAAACACAAAGAGCATTGAATTCTCAGAATCGAAATGAAATAAGAAACATGAAATAACTGCATTTAGGGAGGAGGGACCTGTATGAAGCCCCTCCTTCTAATCTAACGTCCTATAAAAATCTCCCTCCCGTTCATACGTCTGAGACATTCTTCATATCCCTCCGCATCCCCGTCTCCTCCCTTTAAACCCCGTCCTCCATCAGTCCTGACACCACTTCTCAGAGGGGGACTGGCTTCCTACCACAAGCTGAAGCCCCTGAAGCCCCTGAAGCCCCTGAAGCCCCTGCCCTCCAAGTCAACCCAAATCCCCTAATTCAGCTGCTTGTCATTTCAAGACCAGACTCAACACTGCAGCTCAGTTCTGGCTGGTCTTCCTCTGTGACCCTCGACCCTTCAGCTGATCCAGATTGCAGCGGCACGGCTCGTCTTCAACGTTCCTAAGTTCAGCCTGTGACTCCTCTGCTGCCCTTCACTGGCTTCCTGTAGCTGAACATCAGATTCAGAACCCTGACGCTGGCCTACAAAGCCAGAACTGGACCAGCCTCTCTGTACATGAAGGTAACGGTCAGAACCTGATCTGTACCAAGAGCCCTTTGAGCATCAAGTGCAGCTCAGCTCGACCCACCGTCCCTCAAAATGCAGGAAGACAAGCGTCCAGACTCTTCTGTTCTGAACCAAAGCGGGGAGAACTTCTGGGGGTCCGAACAGCAGAGTCCTTCGCTGTGTTCAAACGCAGACTGAAGATCATCTCTTTCACAGCCTTTAACTCATTAAAGGATCATAATTAAGCTGAATCTGTGAAATTAATATGTGGAGTGTTTGGTATCGAGGTCCAATCTGATGTTTGTATTTCAGCATCTACGTTTGAGGAACCTCTGGATTCTAGTATCTATGAACTATTTTCAGAGAGAACAGAAAGCACTTCTGTAGGTCAGTCTGGATAAGAGTGAACAGATCTCTGAACAGAGATTTTCCACTGAAATAAACACAAATATACACAAAACGGAGATCATTACCAGGTGGCTGAGCGACCGGAAGCGGAGGCATTGGACTCTCCAGTCGTGGGATTTTACAACCAACTTGCTCTGAAAATAAACAGAAAAAAGGTTAAACGTACGAAGCCCATCACTGACAAACTGCTTAAACGGCGTCAAATAACTGCATCAATACCTGGGACAACTTTTGCCTCTTCTTTCGGAGAAACCTAAAACAAAACGAATGAAATCATTACAGAACCATAACAGAAACAGCTCTCAGTGGGGAGAAACGTTCCTGAGTAGGTAGATGTGTGTAAGATTAATGAGAGTCTGGAGCTGAAATTGCCTGAACGTATAATATTTAACATGTGACATTGTTCTGACATCATAATGGAGGCAGGAGGGGGGTTTTAGAATATTTGGCAACCTTTACTAAGTCATGGCTTTGCAGTTAATTTTTATTCATGCAGGATGTCGTCTTACGAACTCCATACGGTGTTATCTTGTGAGTGATGCTGAACACGGGCCAGTGTGCTCATGGCAAGGCGATGTGAAATATCAGATCAGGGTTCTAGACAACAGGACATTTAATTTCCAAAGTTGTGTATGGACTGAACAGTCCTCGATCCAGTGTCACATGTGTATTGGGAATAGAAGGCATCACCACCCACAGTGAACAGTGCAGTGATGTCCCACGTGTGCCTGATGATGGTGAACGGCAGTGTCTGGCTGGAACTGTCTGAGTGAAATCACATCCACGTTCCACGCAGAACCTCCACATGCACATCCCACAGCTTTCTGAAGCATCCGTGCGTTATGGGAGCAGAAGACCCAGCCGACTGCCTCCGTTAACAGCACCAGGCCGGACACAGCACCTTCGTGGACTTTATTAACCCCCTCAAATTCCATACGACTTCAGAAATGGAACATCCCATCTATCTGCACCCACCGTCAAGCCTCGCTCGAACGCTGAGTTCCCGTCTTTACCAGAAGAAAACCTCGCAGGTCATACAGGCAGACAAAAATCCACACAACCAAATTCAACCGTCCAACCCGACAGAGACAGAATAAACGTTCACTCACATGCTGTCTTTTAAGCTGGCGAGGGGGGCTGGCCTGGGGCGAGTTTTTCTTAGGTGGAGGTGGAACTGCAGGGTTCTGCCCTCCAGACTGGCCTGGCTGTCCTGCAAGAGGTAATGGAGGCTTGTCTTTGTCCTGCATTTGAGGTTGCTGTGGGATGGGCTGCTTACCCTGGGAGTACAGGTCCAGGATCTGGTGGCAGATATCTGAAAAAGACGTAATCGTGATCACCTGACCTGGATTAAACTAGCGTTCTCTATAGTCCCGTTTCAACGGTGTCCCTACCCTCCAGCAGCTCCACAGGAACATCTTGCACAAACTGTTCCCACCAGCGGCGAGACGACTGCTTTGACGTCCACTCCTGAATGTCAAACTTACACAGACGACCGGCCAAATACATGACGGCTACAGCTATGATCTCCGGCTCCCACTGAAGAGACAGCATCGTGCAGAGGCTGCAGAAACAGAACCAGTTCAGGTCAAACCTGCCGCTTCTGCTGCGACACCTTAATCCAGTTCATCTAAATACAGCACCAGTCAAACACGGACAACAAAGGAACTTAAACATAATGAACGGCAGGATGTTTTTAAAGCCAACCTGTCATTCACAAAAGTCCAGGCCATTTGCACCAGCTTCTGCACTTTATTCTTGTCTCCTGAAAAACACAACAGTTCACAGGACAAACGATTAAACAGATAAACACACACGTTCTTAGTGCATCTGTTAAACAGTGACCGCCCCGATTACCTTTCAGCTGTTTGGCGTAACGGAGGAGGAACTGATATGGGTGCTCCACCTGCAGATCAAACTTTATTGTCTGGAGCAGAATTCTCTCCAACACCATAACTTCTTCCTGATGATACAAATTACACAGACCAACAACAGAAATCAACATTTATAGCTCTGCTTCTCACACAACTAACTCCGAGTCAGAGTCTCAGTTACGAACTGCTGCATTACAGACTCCAGGCTCACCTTGGGGTCATCCCCGAACTGGGCAAACTGGACATCGTTGAGCAGACTTCGAGCTGTTTTAATGATGTCTTTACACTTTTTTGGAGTCTCCTCAACTTTTCCAGCCAGGAATAGACAGCAAGCTCCTGTGACCTGCAGGTTCACAAAAGAACAAACCCAACAACTATAAACAACTATGAAGCGTCAACCTCACAAACGACATCCTGACGTCAGCACTGTTAAACGGTCATCTTAAACATGGCTGCACTCTTCTGGAACCACGGCTGAGCTTTGAAATTCAGTACCAAACAGTACTACTGAGTACCTAAAAATAAAGATTTTCATCATTAAAAAATTCAGATATTAATTCTATACCTATTTGGAAGTTCCAGTTACCCAACCCTGTTAGGACTCCCCTCCTCACACAAGACACACCTGTGTGAAGCCAGACTTTTCGAACTGCAGCCACTGAATAATTGCTGGTCAACCAAAGAGCTCAGAGTAATCTACCCATATGTCCTCCAACTACCCATCCTCCATGTCTACCAACCATCTAACACCATCTACCCATCCAGAGATATCTACCAACCATCTAACACCATCTACCCATCCAGAGAGCGCATGACCAATTCTGCTCTCTCTCAGACTCTGGCTGAGGATGGAAAGCTCGGATCATAGTGATGGTGCATTAGACCGCTGAGCCACTCAGAGACCAGTGTACTAATGTTTTGGCCGTCAAAGGTGTGTCCAACTTTCAAAGCACTGAATTTAGCTCTGTGTCTTTCTGGTACATAACTGTATCACAGTCTGTGAGAAAACAGAATATTTACATTAATGAATATAATAAAAACGCCTGAAACAGGGTATTGATTACAGCGATGAGAGGGTCTGACCGTTGGTATCGATTCATTTTCAGTTAACGACTCATAAATGTAAGTGGGGTCACAGGTCCTTACAGTGTTTGTACGGTTGTGTGAGCAACGTCTGACCATCCGACAGGTCATACTTACATA
>CM067511.1:34033606-34048606 GCA_034509495.1 Acestrorhynchus altus | reverse complement strand
GTGAAGAGTTCAACAATCATCTGGAGTCTCTGGGAAGCAAAGGGTCTGCTTGTCTCAGCAGCCTGGTCAGGTATTATTTGACCCACATCAGTTATTCAGGTCTGTTCTGTTTCAGACACACAGAGAAAAAGTGACCTGTAAGTGTTTGAGTTCAGTCCACCAACCAACCTTTACTAGACGTCAGGGTAGATCAGTCCGGACAGGGCATCTCAGGGTTCGGAAGGTTTAAGCAAATATTAGGAGGGAGGGGGAACAGCACCCAACCATGAACGGACATGAACCAACATCAGCCAGGCAGCAGGGGCAGCTCAGGACACGGAGGAGAGAGAATGAGGTGATCATAGGTAATGTGATGAAGATCCTGTAAAGGAGGTGGTTCAGTAGGACCTGCAGGAATGAACAGAAACCTGTAATCAGAGCAGCAGCAGAAAGACAGTCTGTGAAGAAGCTTTAACCAAAAGCCTGCGAGAAGAGAGAGGTTTTAAATGGAGATCTAAAGACAGAGAGAGTCTGAGTCCCGGACAGTAGCAGGAAGGATATTCCAGAGTTGGGGGGCTTTATAAGAGAACACTCGTCCCCCTGCAGTGTTCTTTCTAATTCGAGGGACGGTCAGTAGTCTTTGTGAGCAAAGCGTACGTGATGGGTTGTATAGTTTCAGAAGGTCTTTTAGATGTTGTGGGGCTGAGCCTTTAAGAATTTAATAGGAAGCCGATGAAGGGATGAGAGAACAGGACTAATGAGAGACTCGTTTTAGACGAAGTGGAGCTTCTGTAATGATGTTCCTCAACTACCAGCCAGAAGAACATTGCAGTAATCCAGTCTTAAGGTTATGAATGCAGCAGCAGTATCTCAGCAGCTTTAGGAGACAGTGCTTTACACAGTTTGGTAATATTACATACATGAAAGAAGGCTGTTTTTACCGCATTACGGTGGAGCCGAGTGGGATTGACGAACATCTAGATAAAGTAAATGAATTTAGTAAAAGAAAGTTATGGATCATGCGGTTTCTAATGTCTTTAACACAGTTGGTTTTTCCACTGAGACAATGATCTTCATTTGGTTTGGCTGAGATGTAAAGCTGGGCAATGAAAGTCAATCCCATGCTTTGGGAGGACGTCACCCAGCAGCAGCAGGTAAAGAGAGAAGAGTAATGAACCCAATAAATAAATGATCAGTTTAATATTGCGTCTCATAGGATCCTGATCTACTTTTAGAAAATCCAGAAAGAAACTCTGATGAAGTTTAAACTGAACTTGAGGCAGAAATATAGAAAATGATAAAGGGGTCACAAACTTTAAAGCACCAGTGTATATAATGTCTGTGATATCAAAGCAGTGTTTAATCAGTTAAATACAGCCTTTCTTCTTCGTTCCTCTGCAGGACTCTCATGTACCCAGCTGTGATGAGTAACCTTTTGGGCAGGTGCAACGCCCCCGACAGTGCCCTGGAGAAGCAGGAGTTCATTGAGAAGTTCACCACCTACGATGATGGCTTTGAATATGGCTCTCAGCTCCCTGATATGTTTCTAAAGTGAGTGACCATCTAATGATGTAGTGGATGCAGGTGATTCTGAGAAGGGATTTATAAAGATCTCAGAACAATTAGAAATCAGCCGTTCCACTGTCCAGAACATCATTTACACTTAGAACAACTGACCACATGACCAGATCAGATCCTACAAGTTCAGACCAAGAGCAGAACCACAAGATGAGTAAAGAAGATCCAACAATCCTTTAAGGAGGAAACACTTTCAGAAAAACATCATGGTGTGGAGCTGCTCTGCTGCAGCAGGGTGTGGAGATCTCTCCATCATAGAAACCACTATGAGATCTTTATTGTATCAGAGGGGGTTTGAGGAGAACGTAAGAGCGTCTGTACAAAGACTGACGCTGAAACATCACAGAGCTGAAAGAATTCCGCATGGAGGAGTGGGAACGTCGTTCTTCCAGTCGATGTCAGAGACGGTAGACGGTTCTAGAAACATCTCACTGACATTATTTCAGACAAAGGAGGAGAAACAGATATTAGGACAGAGGGTCTGAACTTTATCCTCATAATAAAATGACATTTCTATTAATGATGTTTATAAATGATGTTTAAAGATGTTTCTTCAGTCGAGTGTTTAGTTAAATCACCTCCATCTCTCAGTGTAGATACAGTGAAGATCAAACGTCCTTAAAATTAAATATGTTAAAGTCAAACTTTTACAAACATTTTGCACTTTAACACTAATATTTTCTGTCTCATGGTTTAATTGTATGGACAGGGACTGGGCAAGTGCAAAGACGTGGCTTCTGTCTCTGTTGGAGAAGATGATTGTGAGAGCAGTGGATAACCATTCTGACGGAGGTGGAGAAGTGAGTGCTGTTCTGTTCTTTTAAGGGGTCAAAAACATTCTTCAAGCAATTATTGTTCTGGTTTTGTCAGGATAGAAACGGAACTGCTAGACTGTGAGCAGAAAAGGGTGGGATGCCTTAGAGCAGGGGTCCTTCAGGTCTGGATGAGGCCTGATGAAGGACTGATGAAGGACTAGAGGACGAGGAACACAAACTGTGCAGAAACAGATGAGCTTCTGTCTCTGACTTTACATCTACAAGGTGGAGACACTCGGTAGGAGTGTCTAATAGAGTGGACAGTGATTGGACATGGGGTTTAAACACTCCAGCAGCACTGCTGTGTCTGATCCACTCGTACCAGCAACACACACTAACACACCACCACCATGTCAGTGTGACTGCAGTGCTGAGAATGACCCACCAACCACATAATATCTGCTCTGTGGTGGTCCTGTGGGGTCCTGTGGGGTCCTGTGGTGGTCCTCTGGGGTCTCTGATGTCAAATGAAAAGTATCTCATTGGTTTCAGCTTTGGAAATGTTCAGATGATACCCAGCCCTCGGCCTGAAGGCCCCGTGACCAGCATGGTCCAGTTATTTCTCAGCTTTAGAGGCGTGTCGGTGTGGAACTGAATACCTGAGCTATAGACATGAATATTTAACGGCATTTGTATTATGTTGTGTTTCTCTCAGACAGTCAACACGAGTGTTAAACCTTCAAACCAGTTAATTCCTTCTACCATCTTCTGGGTCTTTAAAAGCGGATTGTTGAAGAAATATCAGTCTATACTTCTGTGACTTCGTGCAGATACCTGTTGAATCCTTCAGTGTCACGGATTACTGACACGATACATTTAATAGACTTTTATTGAACCTGGTTCCAGAAAAGTCTCTGCTAAACACACACATTACAGTTCAGCTTTTTGATGGTAGATCATACAGAGGCCAGAACCAGCTTCCAGACAACTAACATTAAACATGAAGTTATACCTGAACAGATATGAGTGGAATTAGCATTAATGTCCACCAAGATCTGTGGTCACCTAAAGGAGACCACTGCTGGACCATGCTAGCACTGTCTGAAATCAGGTTATGTTTGAACCAGCAGGGGGCGCAGTAGTTCATCTGGTTTGAAAGTTGAGGGAGCAGTATGATCAGTCAAGATGGATGAGATATAATTTAATGCCCAGTATTACTATTAGACTGATCCTATAATAATAATAATAATAATAATAATAATAATAATAATAATAATAATAATAATAATAATAATAATAATCATCATCATCATCATCATCATCATCATCATCATCATCATAGACTGATGCCAGGTGGACTTTAATGATTCTTCATATGTGAATGTTATTAACTTATTAATGGTTAACAGTATTAACAGTATTAATTAAGGAATTCATTACTCAGATATTAACTAATGATTAATAACATCTTACGTCTTACATACGTCTTTATTTGAGATCATTTATTGATGTTTATTATTGTTTATTATAAGTGCTGTTAACTAATGTACTGTTATTGTTGCCCAAAACATCCAGATGCTATAAAAGCAGTTACGGTGTGAGCAGACACACAACACACAACACACAATACACAATACACAACGTCTACACATAAGATCTGTTACTACACCTGAAATAAAAGAAGCACAAATACACAAACCAGAAGAAAGGAGAGATGAGACAGACGGGACAGAACGCTCCGCTGAGGATATTACATTGTGATGTTCGGAGGTGGTCAGTAAAGTCCTCCAGTATGTTTAAATGTCCTGCTCTCTCTACAGACGCTGTTGCAGCACCTCGTCACCACAGTAACCGACACATTTCTGCCCAATTACGGATTACTGATGCTTTGGGCCTCACTCTCCAACGCAGTACCAGTAAGTCATTTATTGATTAATGAATTATTTTATTTCATTCTTCACTTGTTTTGACATATTAAACAGCATTTTATCATTTTCAGGTCACGTTTTGGACCCTTGCCTTCATCTTGTCCAACCCCACAATATACTCCACGGCCTTGGACCAGATCGACTCTGTCTTCAAAGACCGAGGTACAGAAAGGCCTCAGCTAAAGAAAGGTGTTGCAGTTATGCAGGTTATTGGTTGTGTTCCTGTTCATACACATAAAATGAGACAGTGTCAGTGTGCCAGTGTAGATGGTACAGCACCACGTTTCAGGCATCTTAATAAGAAGAAGATCAAGAAGTTTGGAAAAGGAATCTTAAAAAGATATGTTATTAAAAGTTCAGGGTGACGTACTCATCCACATCCTTGGACCTGTGAAACATTATTACCACCTCCTTGTTTCTCCTCTCTCTGTCCATCCTATCAGCTCCTCTGACCACACAGGAGCTCTTTGTAGTTCTATAATTCAGACTGTAGTTCATCTGTTTCTCTGCAGACTTTATTCTCCTCCTTTCAGCCTGATCTTCAATGATCAGGACCCCACAGGACCACCACAGAGCAGATATGATGTGGGTGGTGGGTCGTTCTCAGCACTGCAGTCACACTGACATGGTGGTGGTGTGTTAGTGTGTGTTGCTGGTACGAGTGGATCAGACGCAGCAGTGCTGCTGGAGTGTTTAAACCCCTCAGTGTCACTGCAGTGCTGAGAATGACCCTCCACCCACATCATACCTGCTGTAATCTTCTGGTGAAACCATCCCACATTGAAGTCCAACAGTCAGGATCAGTGTTTCTCGACTTTCATCCTGGAGACACCCTGCCCTGCACGTTTTAGTGGAGCCCCCTCTTAAAGACCTTGTCATTGAACTGATTAGTCTAATCAGATGTGTCGTTAACAGGGAAAGCACTGTAATGTGCAGAACAGGGTGCTTCCAGACCCAGGACTAAGAAACATTCCTTACTATCCCCTAGAGGTCAGCGTTCATTTTGTGTGGATGTAGATGTTGCTCTGACTGTGTCCTTCATTTTTCCAAGGTGATGTCCACTTTCAGGGACATTATGATCGGAGAGTTTAGGCCTTAAATAAACCCTCTACCGAAATAAATATCACAGCTTTACCGTCTCGCATCTCACAGCATGAAGCTGACGTTCCACCTTAAAACAGCGCCACCTTCCTCTGCCTCCTGCAGGTTCTGCACCATTTAAGGTGGAACGGGTAATTCCGAGAGCTGAGCTGGAGAATAACTAAGCTGTGTTTGTGGAAACGTTCAAAACATTTTCACGCTGTTTTAGTGAAAAACGAGGGAAAGACAGGAGTGTGTGATGAACACAGTACTTCAGCTTGACTCCCAGAGCTTAAACGAGCAGGCGTGCAGTCTGTGTTTAGGGGGCGCTGTGGGTTGGGCAAGCAGGTTAGATGACCTAGAGGAATTGAGGTAGGTGACAAATTCAGATCGATTACTCTGGTTGGTTCTTTGGCCAAATTCAGCTCCGCCCAATGGAAATCCAGCAGATTTAAATCTGCTTTAATATTTATGTTGTTGTTATTCAGGAAGACTGTGAGCAGAGCTCGGTCCACTGCGCTGTACAGAGCGATTCTAATGAGAAAAGCCCATTTACTTACATAACAAACACTCAGCACTTACAATGAAGAGAATCTGCTGGGTGGCACAGCTGACCGGCGTGTTTCTGATCACCCACATCAGTGTAACCCGACAACAACCCGAACCCACACACTCTTCTGGAGGAAATCAGCTTCAAATAAGGAATAATGATGGTCATAATTTGTTCCCAAACCTTTATCACTTACAAGACAAGGAGAACACCAGGGTGTCGCTGGATGACCTGCATGACATTCCGTACGTGAAGTGGTGCATCCTGGAGGCTGTTCGTCTAAGGGCTCCTGGTGCGATCACACGCAGAGTAGTGCGGCCCCTCAAAGTTCAGGTCAGCACACTGACGGTTTACATCATCATTCATCATCATTACTTCAGACGTGTCCATTATTACGACTCTGAGTAGCTCCGCGCTCTAATGCTGAGAGTCTGAGAGAGTAAGACCGGCTGTGCTCTCTCTGGGTGGGTAGACAGCACTCTGTTAGCCATTATTAGGGAACGTTGGTCTTCCAGTCGATGTCAGAGATGGTAGACGGTTCTAGAAACATCTCGCTGACATTATTTCAGACAAAGGAGGAGAAACAGATATTAGGACAGAGGGGTCTGAACTTTATCCTCATAATAAAATGACATTTCTATTAATGATGTTTAAAGATGTTTCTTCAGGTGTGTGTGTTCAGTTGTATCTCCTCCATCTCTCAGTGTAGATACAGTGAAGATCAGATGTTCAGATGATTGTTACATGTGATATGTTAGTCAGAGGTGTTCAAACGTTTTCACTTCTGTCTTTGTTTCGTGTTAATAAACAGGTTGGTCATTACATGCCTGTCCCCCAAGTTTCATCCACTGGTGTGTTTGTTTACCACTGTCTTTCAGAACTACATCATTCCACCAGGTGACCTGTTGATATTGTCTCCATACTGGGCTCACCGAGAGCCAAGATACTTTCCAGATCCAGAGGAATTCAAACCTGTGAGTAATTCTTACAAAGTAAAACAATGACAAGCTCATAAAAAGTAATAGAACCACTAGTACCTCTGGTTCTGATCGGGTCGTGAATAGAGAGACTTGTGTCTTCATGCATTAAGAGATACGATATTTATGCTGGAATGCATTGTTTTCTTTTCTCCAAACATATTTATTCTGTCCACAAACTTTGTTTGTGGCTTGTCCATGTAATGGTGGACTCATGAACATTAACATCAGACAATGTGAGAAAGACCTTGAGATGCTTACAGGTTTCCTCATGTGATTAATTTGGTTTCTGATTGACTTTTAGGACAGAAACATCTGAAAGTTCAGCTCAAATTTATGCAGAAATATTGGAAATTATAAAGGGGTCAGAAACTTTTAAGCACCAGTGTTTATATATATTGTGACTTAGATAACAGTAATCAAATCAGGTAAATAAAACATTTATTTATTATGAAATTAACCAGTCAAACATGGATGGGTTCCCCGTTTGATTCTTGGTTCCTCTCATCCTCCTCATCTCAACATCTCAACTGCTCTGAACTGGATCTCTGTCAAGCTCCTTTGTGATGATTCTTCCACAAAATGAATGAACTGTAGATGATTGGTTGATGTTCAGTATCAGTGAACAGTTCTGCTGTATTTGTCTGTGATAAAACAGCAGGAGGAGAAAATGCAGCTCCCAGCCGTGTCTCTTAGTCCCGTTTCTAGGTTGAGTTGGACGTTCTTGTCTGGGTGGATTATTTTTAATGAAAGTTTCTTCCCACAGGAGAGATGGGAGAAGGCAGATTTAGTAAAGAATGTCTTCCTGGAAGGCTTTGTGGCGTTTGGCGGAGGCAGAAACCAGTGTCCAGGAAGGTTAGATTGTTTTGTTCTTTTAAAATAATCTTTATGCTCATGTTGTTTCTGAAATGAACTTTAAAACTTTAATATGGATTAAAGATGAATCCACAGCACCGCTGGATTCATATCTGAACCATCTTAACTGGACCATTAATGCTGGTTCATTCAGTGCTTATTTAACCCTTCGATGGGGAGTAACAGTAGAGGGTCTGCACTGACCTCACGTTCCCACCTGAACACGCCCATGTGTCCAACTGAGTGGATGAACATTGTGCAGCTTGGCTGCGTTTTTTAGGGGAATCTGCTCGAGTTAAAGGCAGCTGGTGAAACACACTCATCCAGTGGTTCTCATTCCCAGTGCTGGAGAACCACCGCCCTGCTGGAACCCTCCCAGTTCAGCTGAGCAAGCGCTCGTCGGTTAGTTCAGGAGCTGTATTAGTTTTAGTGAGTGAATCCTCTTGGAGAAGGAAAACAGACAGAAGTTTAATAAGACAGTCTTATCCTGGTGGTCAAACACAGGTTTGGGGACGGATCCGTGTTCCCCTTGTTCAGTCTGGCCCATTTTAAAGGCCACAAGCTGGAGGCCAGTTTCCCCTTCGGGCTCTGCAGATGAGAAGGTTAATAGCTTTAAGCCATTTGGATCCTATATGACCCAAAACGCAGGAGATGCTCCTGTATTTAAATACATGCTATTCTAGAAATTACAGTCATACACGTTGTTTAACAGTTATGTTCGATTTTTGACTGAAGACATCTGATCTGATTTTAAACAAACTGTCCTGCTCAGGGAAGTAACATCATAAACTTCCAAAACGATATTTAATGTGAGGTAAAGTAGAAGTAATGCAGCAGCGTGAATGAGTATCAATCAGGCACGATTTTATACCATAAGAGACGCTAGAATAAGAATTATACTAGTCAAAGGATCTGTCCTCTGGGACATCCGGATGCCTCAGGAGAGCACGGGGCCGCGGGCAGTGCAATGCTTATAGAACCAGTTCAAGAGCCAAGTATGTTTCCAGCTGCACCAGCACATCAAAGCCACAGAGCAGGGACTTTTCCCAGCACACACAGCCTCACCGAGTCTCAGAGAACAGTCTGACTTGGGCACAGACACTTGATCTCGAGGGACAGATGAGAAAATCCCATTACAAGTGAAATCCCAGTGGAAAAATCTGGTTACCATACATCTGAGCTAAAAGGAAATAAAATGTCCTAAAGGTAGACGAGGGGATTCAATAAAAACGAGTTACACTCACTTATTTATTAAGGAAGACGATCCAACATTCAGATCTGTGAGGGTGAGGGTGTCAGGTGTGAGGGGGTTCCCCACCATTTGGAGACTGCATTCCAGCATGTATCCCATCTTTGAAACATGCTGGTGGTAGCATAATCGGGCCTGTTTAGCTGCGTCTGGGCCTGGACGGTATCAGTGAATTATGAAGGGAAATGTGAGGACATCTGTCTCTGAGCTGAAAACCTGATCTTGTCCAGGTGGGAGAGGGCAGAGTGAGGGCACCATCACAGGATCTGTTCCAGGGTGGTTCCAGGGAGGCAGGCAGTGAGGAGCAGGCGAAGTCTCTGACCAGCCTCTTAAAGCACTTTCTTATGACAGAGGTCAGAGCAACCAGGCGCCGGTCATTTAAGGAAGTGATTCTGACTGTTTTTAGAACAGGGTTGATGGTGTCCAGTTTGAAGATGAAGTGAAGACTCCTACACACACCCCCCAGAATGGGGTAAATACAAACTGTCTGTGAGCAGTGATCTTCTACACACTTTCTGAAGAACGCAGTGACTGAAGCAGCATATTCATCAATGCTGTTAGATCATCTCCCACGTGATCAAAACAGGCCTGGAGCACAGAGTCTGATAGGTCTGATCACCTCTGAACCTCCTTGATAGTGGAAACGAGTAGCTTCCATTTCAGTTTCGGCCCACAGGTGGACAGGGACAGGATGGAGGAGTGATCTGATTTGCTGGAGGTCGAGGGAGGGCTTTGTATGCCTCCCAGAAGGTCTAGTTTGTGTTTTCCTCATAGTGCTCGTGATGTGTTGGAAAATCTTTGGAGCCTCTGGGCACGGTTTCCGGTTTACTCACCACCTCGTACCGTTTCCAGGTTTATCTACACAGCGGCTGCCACAACCTTGTCTCTCATTAGAAAGACATCTGTGTCTGAAGTTCACTCCATTTGTTGTCCAGTACAGCATGTGTTGGACTGTACATTAGTATGCTGGGTAGTGGTGGGCAGCGAGTCGGTCGTCTCTGACGGGCGTACGGCTGGACATCTGTGCTGCAGTGAGTGATGGTCAATGTGATTTGCAGATGAGGGTGCTGACAGCATTCTGTGCCATTAAAGTGTCAAACAGACACACAATTAACAAAAAACGACAACAACTAGAGGGAGATGACGACACGGCAACATCTTGTAGCAGCAATCCTGCTGGGCGTATGGATTCTTTGGGATGTTGTGTGTCACTGTGTGTTAGTGTACATGTCTGACATGGTACTGAAAGTGCAGTCGCTGCAGTATAACTGAATATTCACTCAATCCTCATCGGAGACGAGGTACTAAACGCAGAATCGCATGATCATAACGAGCTGATTCACAGAGAAGGTTTATGACGTCACCTCAGCTGGAGCGTCATAAATACAAACACTGAGCATGACACAGACGCTCTCCTTCCAGCCCTTTCACTTGCCTCCCCAGTGAGTCCAGTCTAATTATATTCTGATCATTCTGGGGGACTGGCCTGTCTATGTCACCAGCACAGAGCCCCAGTGTGACTCACAGTCTTCAAGGTTATTTCAGCAGATTGTTTCCAGCAGTGTGACTCCTATCTCTTCTCATTCTCTTCTCTCTTCCAGACCATGTATCCTTCGTTCCCTTTGTTCGGTTGTTTTGTTGTTCATCAGGAGATCCATAGCTCTCGTCTTTGAAAGATGAAAGCCTTTGGATCTTTGGAATCAAAGAACACTTTCGTATTATTATCATTTCCATAAACACGTAGCAGTGCCGATTGTGTATTTGTTTTGTGATGTTATTGGGGGTTGGTTTCACATTTGAACTGATACAGAACTGGTTCTGCTGCCTGAATTGAGTACCAGTGTTTTTTCAGTTTGTTACTCTAATACTGTAATAAAATAATAATAATACTGTAATAAAAAATATCTAATTTCACTTGTAAAATATTTTATTTATATTTATCCCAAGAGGATTATAAATATATGAAAATGCACAAAATGTATTTGTCTTTAATGTCCTTCTGATGTTTGACATATATTTTGTCTTTTCAGATATGGTAGAAAAAACTGACTGACAGACTTTCTAACACAATGTGCTTTGAAATATATGATTCTCTCTATCCATCCATCCATCCATCCATCCATCCATTTATTTATTGACCCTCTGAATCCTTTCTGCAGTGTCCGTGTCCATGTACACACTTGTCCCTGAGCTAAAACAAGCTACAGATGTGGGAGTTTGGTTTGAATAAAGGTGTGAAAGACAACACAAGCTGTTTTCCACACTATTACGTTGAAGCTTCGGCAGTGAATCCCCGCTTCACCTGCGCCCTTCATCAGCAGTAGCTGCAGCACTGAGAACATTTGCAGGGCTGCTGTGGGGGTTCCCCTGGTGGGGGTCCCCCTGATGTCGGTCCCCTGCTGCCCTCATTGTGTGAAATTTGTCTCTGTTGTACCAGTTTAATTGGGTCGGTACCATTAAAAACACTGGCTTCGCTACCCAGCTCGGTTGGGTGCAGTGTGTTACAGGACATGTCCGTGAGGAGGTGTTTCTCTTTAACATCTGCACGTCCAGCGTACGGTCAGTAGTATACCACAGAAGCATCTCCGTGGACACTGGACACTCTGTTGAGTCAGCACACACTTACAGGTTAAACCCCAGTACAGGTTCTCACAGACGTCTGAAGGTCAGTCCACGCCTGTGGGATTCGTCCGATGCTGCAGACCTGTTTTCTCTCTCTTGTCAGGTGGTACGCGATAATGGAGCTGCACCTGTTTGTCACTCTGATTCTCTACAAATTCAGATTTACCATTCTGGACCCCGTCCCTAAGCCGGTAAGCAGCTCAGCCCTGAGACAGACGCTGGAGACGGTCAGTGAAAACCCGTCTGCTCAATTTCCTGATTCTGATTCTATTATCTGTAGCTCTGTGAGTCATTAACTGAACTGAGAGACAAAAACAACGTCTGTCTTCTCTGAGGAGAGATCTTTTTCTTTTATCTGTAGAGTCCGTCTGTTGGGTGTAAGTTGGGGGGACAAAATGTCCAGATCAGTCGGAGAATCAGACTTAGTCATCTGTTTGTCACTAGTTCATCTAAACTGCTTCCCCAGCCCACAGCGCCCCTAAACACCGTCACTCCAGTGTTCACCGTTGTAAGTTTAGGCTGCAAAGTTGCTCGATTAAGCTTATTTAAACTCGATTGAGACGTTTTCAACTCTGTGTGCTAATGAAAGCTCCGAATTCAAGGTCAAGGCTTTTTATTTGTCATTACATCTGAGTACGGGTACACAGTGCAACGAAATTACGTTCCTCTGGAACCAAGGAGCAACATGGAGCAGCAATACAAACATAAAGTACAAACACTACAATAAATACAATAAATACAATAAATACAGTAAAGAAGAGACAGTTTGGTTGAAGCTCCGTGTTCAACACACTCCTGTGTCTTTCTCTTGTCTTTCATTAAAGCAGTGTAAAGAAGCACAGCTGCACCAACAAGGCTGGAGTTATTCTCCAGCTCAGCACTTCAGTTTAGCCATTCCACCTTAAGGTGGCGCTGAGAGACGGTACAGATTTAGTGTTTATTTCTTTAAAAGTATCTGATAAAGGTTTAATATCAGTCAGGAAACGTCACCACGTTATTAAATCACACACAAACAGATATTATAATAAAAGAGCAGCAGATTCAGGGCTGATCTCCTCACACAGTTCATTCTGTGATGGGACACGTCTCCGCAGCTCTGACCAACTTTAGAGCGTTTGACTGAGATTTCACTGCATTAAGATATAATTCTATAGTGAGTAGGACTCGGAGAAATTCTGCTGCAGATCTTAAGTATCAAATATTTGTTGGATATTTAAAATCAGTAGCTGGGAGCTGAGCTGCACATAAACACTGACCGTGGTTTAAGACTGAATGGCTGTTACATTAAGCATCTCCAGATGTGTTCCTACGGCAGTGTTTGAGTCCAGCTCAGGGACACGGTTTCCATTCATCTTCATTCATCTTAATTCTGCCATTTATGTCCTGTTCAATTAAACATATCATTTTTGATTTTTAGTGAAATATCAGAGCCTGTTTACTGAGATATTACTCCAGAAGCCTCAGCAGCTGGAATGGAATGAGACTCATATACATGTTCTATTCCTCATTTTAGAGTCCTTTACATTTGGTGGGAACACAGCAGCCTGATGGACCCTGCAGGGTGGAGTACAGTCGTAGGTAGAGGGCAGTCGGGAAACATCTGGGAGAAGTTCAGTTGCAGGATTATGTGGAGGAAGACTGAACCTGTGTTAGATGGAATTCTGAAGCACAGACCTGAACGTGATTTTTGATGTTGGAATGTTTTTTATATTGTTTACATTGTAAAAATGAAATCACAGGAGGAATAAAAACATTGGACAACACTGCTCTGCGAGAATTAGATCTGAGCTGAATGAAGTGTGTGTGTGTGTGAGAGAGAGAGAGAGAGAGAGAGAGAGAGAGAGAGAGTGTGTGTGTGTGTCTGAAGGATGCTCCCTCCTCCCTGCTCTTCAGTACTGGTCAGTGGTGTGTGTGAGGTTGTCCATTGGTGAGTGGAGCTGGAGTCCAGTGGAACACAGCTGGGGTCGCTGGTCTGATCCACTGACGGACGGAAGACGGGGACAGGGTCCGAGTCGAGCCGAACCGAACCGAACCGAACCGTCGCTGTGGACTTTCCGACAGAGCTGCTCAGGTACCGGCCAGCCTCTCTCTCTCTGTACAGCCTCAGTGTCTCTGACCATGTCTCTGCGCAGGGACTGAGGGACAGCGCGTGCGGAAACATCTGTAACCGCTGGTGGGATTGGGGTGTTACAGTGTAACACTGCTCTGTGCTTTGATCCTTCCAAGAGACCCCTAGAGACCCCCACAGATCCTCAGAGACCCTCAGAGATCCCCTGCGACCCTCAGAGACCCCGGAGAATATCAGAGACCTCCCAAAAAACCCTCAGAGACCCCAGAAACCATCTGAGACCCCCACAAACCCCTCAGAGACCCCAGAAACCATCTGAGACCCCCACAAACCCCCCAGAGACCCCAGAAACCATTGGAGACCCTCAGAGAACCCCAGAGACCATTAGAGATCCTCAGAGACCCCCAGAGAACATCAGAGACCCTCAGAGATCCCCAGAGATCCCCTAGAGAACATCAGAGACCCTCAGAGATCCCCAGAGAACATCAGAGACCCTCAGAGACCCTGAGCTCTGGTCAGCGGTGCATTCCTGATCATTTTGAGGTGCAGATGCAGCAAACAGGTTGCAGCAGAGCCGCCTCTGATTGGCTGCCTCACCTTCCACCCTGATTGGTTTGTGGGTAGGATTTTTGTGAATGAGTAATATATTCACAGTCATGTGACCCTGTGCTTCTGTTTCTGAAGTGTGATGCAGGGTTCTGCTGCAGAGCTCTGCTGAAATAAACCAGTTCAAACCAGTTCATTCTGTCCTCCTTCAAATGGGCTGCGCTGGTTTAAGAGCTGATCTGCAGTTGAAACCTGTCACAGCTCTGAGGCTGCAGTTCAAACCAGGGTTTCTCTAGTTTGGTCCTGGAGACACACCTCCCCTGCACATTATAGTGGATTCTCTGTTTCCACACCTCCTGCAGATCTGACAGGGCTTACAGGAGCTTATTAGTTGAGTCAGGTGTTGGGAGCAGGGGTGCCTCCGGGACCAGGTGTAAATAACCCCGGATCAGATGATTAGTAACACTGCCTTTACAAAGTCATTATATTGATTTATCGTTTTGGAAAGTGTGGAAGGAATGTTCTAGTCTCAGCCTATGGTTCCATAAATAACGTGTCCATATTCACGGTGGGCTGATAGAGACGGTGGCCTGAGAACAAGGTCACGCTGATATTGCAAATGAAACAGGGCCCGTCTGGAGCACTTTAATCAAGTGCCTGCTGATCTCTGCATTTCATTAGTCCTCAGACTATTTTTAGCACCGTTTACACAGAGCGAGAACCAGCCCGACAGAACCAGAATCTATCTATAGCCAGCGTGAGACTGGAAATCTGTGGGTGTGTGTGGCTGGCGATGGAGCTATTGATCCACAA